>JAUCNO010002398.1:0-12236 GCA_032353835.1 Enteromius viviparus
ATTGCCAGTTAATTTGTATTAAAATAAGTCAGACTATCTGCCATAAGCCTGGCTTATTTGGTAAACTTGTTTTATGGGACAGCCCCAGGTACAACAAGATGCTAATATAGGTTTTATTAATAGTTTGAATTAGTTCTATTTTTCCATTGTCCCTATTCTTTTTGGCCCAAGATCTGCGTTTAAAGTCAGCTGAGATTTAAACCAGCCAAGTTCTTCCACACTCATTTCTTTTTGAACCTTGCCTTATACACAGAGGCATTGTCATGTTATGATAGAAAAGCATCCTGTCCAAACTGTTGCTATACAATCAGGAACCAGTAATAGCATTATATGTGTCAACATTTAAATTTGCATTTGTATTGAAATGACCAAAGTAGTCAAACCTGTTCACTAGAAGGGGGTGCCAATACTTTTGGTGATATAGTGTGGTTTATATTAATTTGACTTCAGTTATAGTTTTTTTTAGCACATCAAGATGTGTTGCTTTGTCAACTAGCTGAAATGAAAAAAATATATGGTTTAGTTCAATTTAATAACCCTGCTGTACACGGCTTTAGATACTACTTTTAATCGTTTGCAGAATGCAATACTCAGCTGTTGAGCGTGTGCTCAGGGCTGATCCATCAACGTGAACCGGTCCTCTGCTTAATCGTTTTCAGATGATTCTCAATTATTGAAACCTCAGGCTCATTAGGCAACAGCGTTCATGTATCTCAAATATTTAGCCATGCGAGCAGGAATGTTCCAAACTCTCAGTTGTGCCGTAAATGTTCCTTAAGCCTATAAATTTTGCTTAATGGTAAGTTTGTAACATAGAAAACAAACATCCCCCCAAATGCCTCTTTTTTTTCTATAATGGGCTTGTTTATAAAACATCACGCAGCACTGTTCAATGACGTGTCCTTGAGTAGCGTGAACGTTCTCCTGGCATTGACGCACAGCAGCCTGATTTTTGCTGTGCCAGGCGTCCATGTCCTGCTGGTGGCAGTGACCTTCCTTCCCCTCCGAATAGTGACTGTCCTGACCCACAGAGTCTTGGTTCCCGGGAGAGGAAGAGGGGAAAATATGTGTACTCGATGTACATTCAAAGACACAGGAAACAAGTCAGCGAAAGTGTGTTACTTCACCCAGAAATGTTACATTTTGCTACAGATCTACTCATTTTTAGGCCATTCAAAATGTAGATGAGTTTGTTTCTTTATCAGAACAGAACTAGACAAAAATGTAGGATTGTATCACTTCCCTATTGAAGTGAATGGGTGCCGTCAGAATCAAAGTCTATAATATTGCTCACTCAAAACTATATCTAGAGTGTTTATGTATACTTGCCTTGGGGTTATTTTAGTGAAGTTGACTGGAACATATCCTATCCTTCGGTTAAGCAGAAAAGAAGTTACTTAGTACAATGTTCAGGCTGCTCTTCTCCATAATAAAATTGTAGGACAATAAATAGTTGTAAAAATGTTGTAATTAATAATAAATGGTAAATATTATTTGTTGTAATTACTGCTGTTGTCAAGCGATTAATCGCATTTAAAAGAAAAGTTTTTGTTCATGTTATATATGTCTGTATATTTATTAAGTATATATACAAACATGTGCCTGTATTCATTTAGGAAAAGTATGGAATGTTTACGTATTAAATATATTGATATATAAGATATATTAATATAAATCTATAAACATAAATATTTTCAAAAAATATTCAGTGCGTGTGTGTATTTATACGGACATAATAAATATGCACAGTACACCCACAAATATTGAGTAAACAATCAGTTTTCTTTTGCGATTAATCGTGATTATCATGATTTGGTGACACTAATAATTACTTTTAATATTAATTGTAATAATTTGTGCACTATACCTTTAAGGATCTAAAAAAAAAGTCCAATGCTTTTTAAATATCAGTTTCTGTCAGAACAGGATGAGTGCTTATAATCAGATTTCAGTGTTTTCCTATCCATTTTTCAATAAAGCTGCATGTTATTGCTGAGCACAAGGGTTTAAGGGATTCAGTCTGTTGTTTTTCACTTACAGGTCTCTGCTCTTTGCTTTCTCTGCAAAACCTCCAGAAAGCCGCTCCTGAGTCAGCAGAGAAGAGGAAACAAGAGAGCGCTTCAGCTGTGTTTACTGGCTTCGTCAAACGTGATGATTGCTTCGCTCAGACGCAGGAGGTCAGTTATCGATCTTCTGATTAGCAAAGACAGAGCTGATGGATTTTTACTCAGGGATTCAGTGCTCTAAACAAGCCTTTTAGACTCCACTGACGTTATTTCAGCCGTGAGCCAAAATTTGTTTTGGAGTTTTTGTGCCATAGTGTGGCTTGTCTTTTTTCTTCTTCTTCTTCTTCTTCTTGACTTTCAGTTTTCTCCACAGCTTTTTACTGACCTGGGCACAGATGTAACAATCCTTGTATGGTAGTTATGGCACACTTTTGCTAAATAAATAAATGTTGTCAATAATGTAGCAATGCAAACAAATTACTGTTGGTAAAATTAGGGGACCAACTTGAACTTTAAATGGATTTAGAATAAATTAATTTAACAATGGTAAATATAATTGCATTTTATAGCCTTTTATTTTTAGTGATAGGCCTACATTAGTGGTCTTGGATAATACACTGACACCTACTGGTGTGGATGCATGAAGTTTTCATTATTCATATAATTGTCAAATTAAATATGGCATCATGTGATCTCTATGAGGGTCATGTAAAAAAAATTAAGTTTCAATTGTTTATTTGATTAATTTTTTTTATTTCAGTTTTAGTAATTTTAGCGAGACACGCCTTTGCAACAAACCTAAATAATGTGTTTTTTATTCCATTTATTTCTGCTACTGTTTAGTATGTTTCAACTGATGTTAATATTTTAATTTTAGTTAAAGATATCAACAGTGTCTGAGACAATTGGACATTTTTCATAATATACTGACACCTGCTGGTGTGGATGCATGAATTTTTTGCTTTATTAAAGGAATGGTTCACCAAAAAATTTAAATTACGCCATAATCTGCTTACCCCCAAGCCAGGTGTAAATGACTTTCTTCTTTCAGACAGACACAGTCCCAGCAATAACCCATCGATCTGCTTCATGTGATAACCCCCCGAAGCCGTAGGTTAGTTTTCCGACTCAGTACTTGCAGATATATATATATATATATAAATAGCTGATTTATGGAGCTTCAAAATCATGGCCACCATCCACCAGCATTACCAAGCTTGGAAGAGCCAGGAAATTTTTTTAAGAACTCTGACTGTGTTCGTCTGAAATAAGAAAGTCCTATACACTTTGGATGGCTTCGGGGTGAGTAGAATATGGCGTAATTAAAATTTTTGGGCGAACTGTTCTTTTAATTTCAATCCACGAGGGACTTCCAACTAAAAATAAATCAACATTTATCACACACTTTCATCCACAGTGGCACATATTTGATCAGTATTTATATCCCCTGGGATCGAAATTCAAGCACCATTCACTTCTTTAGCTATAAAACTTTTTAATTAACATTCTCGCCTCTATCTCTGCCACCATCTCCAGTTTCATCGCATTCACAATGATTTATTAGTTTATTACACCCTAAGTTCTGCACAGAGGTTGGCTTCATCACTCTGGCAACCAGAACTGGGATCTGCATGAGGTCGATCTTAGATCAGACTAAACCACTCAAATCCGATGCTCAATCACAGTAAGATCAAAAGTCTGGCCGTGCTCCCGGGGCTGGGGACGGGTGGGTGAGATGGGCAGGAATGTGTGGGAGGTACAGGGGTGTGGTCTCTATCAGATCAAAACTCTGAGCCTCTCTGAAAGCAGCTGTGCATTCAGTGACAGGGTGAGCTAGAGCAGGTGTACATATAGAGATAACAGTGGAAGTCTGTCTGCTGGGAGAGAGAGATAACCTTTCAGCACAGTGAGCGGAACCTTTCATTTGAAGGAGCTTAAGAAAGTAAGTGTTGATTTGAAAAGTGTTTTGAAGACAAATATGTCAAATATTAATATATGTTGTGTTTAAAGCTACATTTAAAATGAAGGTAGTGTACCATAGTACATAATAAAGTTTTTAATTCTGTATATTAATATTCTAATATTTTGCGCAAAGTTTAACGTCAGTGACGTTAAAGCTATCACATGGCTTCAGAAGACTTGACTTGAAGTTATTTGGACTACTTTTAAAATAGACCTCAACATCTCCAGTCCCCATTCACTTACATTGTATACTAAAGAAAGTTACTTTAAGCCACGACCAAATATTTTAGCACCATATACTGTTTTAGTATTTATTAATATTATGAAATAAATAAATATCTATTGTAGTATTTGTTAACATTAATGGATTTTTAGTCATTTTAATAATAAAAGAAAAGTTTTCGATAAAATTTTCACGTTTATTCTTCTTATTTCATTTATTTCAATTCACATAAAATTTTGACTTTTTGACTTTTTTTATTCATTAACAATAAAAACAGTGGCCTCTACACTTTTCAAGATTTGAGAGAAGGAATTTGACCGTTAAGGAGCAAACACCTGTCAAAGTCAGATGTGGAGTTCTTTACCTCGCGTAATTAGACATTAGCGGTGAAAATCACTCGCAGATGTATGATCTGTCCGCTGTTTATAAGTGCCTGTAAGGACCTGTGTTGGCTCTTACAGTCCTTTATTAGTACAAGATGTGTTTTAGTACTGAGGTATTTCACCCGGAGCGGGGGCTCGTCCGGGATGCCTGCCTCCTGCTGCGGACAGAAGCAAACATACTCACCGCATTCGCCGTTTTAAGGAGGAAATGCACTCTATGTACTACTCACCAAAGCATATTTCCAATTTTAGATGAAGTATCGAAACTATCTGAATTCAAGTTGTTACGTTTTGGTGGCTTTTGCCCTTCAAAGGCAACATCAAAGGTGACCCCTTTGGCCTGCAGCTGTGGGTGGTTTTCCTTCTGTCCACCCCCCTTCCAGTTTCCCACTAATGAAGACCTCAGACCTCGTATAGCACTGACCGCAACATGTCATTACACCCATCTTCACTGTAACACATGGAAACGAGGTCTCTCCTGGAGGCCTTTATGTTCTGTAGGGATCCTATAGGGCTGAATAAGCTTTTGTTCTTGAGACATTAGCCAACATTAGCATCCATAAAGAGCGAGTGGGTTAATCGGTTACTCGTGGTGAAATGCGTTTGCGTGCAGAGGATGGTGAGATATTGGGTGGTGCTAAGATTCTCACTTCCATCTATGTGGGTTCATTCACAAAACGTCATCGGTTTCATGTCAGCGCACAGGATGGTCCTGTGCCACAGGAAACTGCTCTACCCTGCAGTCAGCTGACTTCCTGCCAACACTAAGTTGCGAAATGTCATTTTGGGTTTATTTTACAGTTTTAATGTTATTAATCTAAGCTCTAAATGGTATGTAGTTATTTTGTAGTTACTTTTCCAGAGTAATCTAATAAAATCTATTAAGAGTTCATAGTAATGTAATTCAAAAAGTACCATGGTATTATTCATAACGTGATGCATGTCTTAAAAAACATGGTAGGTATTATACTGTTTAGAATTTACAACACTTAATTATGATATACAGCATACTGTAACTATAGTGAGCTGTTAAACTGTATAAATACTGTAGTATGCTTTAGGGTTTACTACGATAAACTGTAGTGTATTGTTTGTTACACTTTATTTTTATAGTAATAAAAACACTATAGTAGGTTATTACTACAGACTGTAGTAGGTTACACTATAGTAGGTTGTTACTTTAAATTTCTACAGTATTTTTTTCATGTGGGTAGACTACCTCAGTGCTTTTTGCTGGTATATCATGCTGTGGTTTTACCTTCATTATGTGGAAAATAATAAATAGAGCAAAGGAAAGGAAAAGTCAGGAAAGAGAGAATTTCATCCTCCGAGTGATTTCGGAGTGAAATGTGATATGTGTGTAATGGCTCTGGACTCCTGCAGGTCTTCAGCTCGGTTCAGTAGAAACGCTTCTTCAACCCCAGCGGAGAAATTCGGACCAAACCAACTCGCCAAGGAGCGGGGACAGGGAGCAAATTTAAGAGAAGTGCTCTGCATTTATAACTAAAGTAAAAACTTAAAGACTTTTTAAAATTAACTTCTTCTGTAGTGTTACATCGTGTAACATAAAGTGGGCTCAAAATTTAACGTTCCAGAATAGGAAAATGAGTCTAAAATACGAGGTCGCACCCCTTTATCCACAACTACATTTATCAATCTGAGGCCGAAATCCACACGCATTCAATCACTGAGCCAGATGAGCCAGCTGGGCAGCGGCGCTACTTACAGGACGCGAACGGGGCGTTTTCAAAGACGAGGGAATAATTATAATAGATCGTTTTGAAATAGCTTTTGGGAATTTATGGTTATGAGGTGTTGGCATCCGCTGGATGGATGGGTGAAGGCTACGTGGTAGTTCATGAGTGATCGGACCGGTGTGCTGGACGGGTTCAGTCTGAAATATACAGGTCTGTGTTTTCTCTAACAGAGTACAGTTAGTTTGTGTAACTGTTTCTAGTATGTGAAGCGGAAGCGTTACACACTGAACGATGTGGAATCGTGTGTTTGAAATAAAGTTTAAACGTTCTGTGGAGTGTTTAGAATACGAGTGCTTATTGTTTGTTTCCTTTTGTTCTGTTTCGAATGCTGCTTTCTAATAATACGAAGGGCATGGGTTTAATTAAGAGCGATCACATGTACTGTGAAATATATAATATAAGCGTATGACAAATGTTTGTTCTGTAATGTTCAATGTAGATGTTCTCATTTATTTGTACAAGTACGTTACAATGAAAAATTTATACAAGTGGTTGTTTGTATTGTCATATTTCCTTACTTCCTTAAAAACATGTTCTTATAGTTTTAAACCCGTAGAGAGCATAGTTTTAACAAATCCAATTTAAAGGTTTGTTTTTATGAAATTTGTTCTTTAAGTTGTATTTGTTTTAATATGTGAGCCTGTACCACAAAACCAGTCATAAGAATATTTTTTTTTTTTATTTATACATAATCTGAAAGTTGCATATTTTTTCCACTGGTGTATGGTTTGTTAGGATAGGAAAAAATCTATCTTAAATCTGAGGGTGCAAAATTTTTAAATATTGAGAAAATCACATTCAAAGTTGTCCAAATGAAGTTCTTAGCAATGCATATTACTAATCGAAGTCTTGAAATATACAAAATATCTTAATGGAATAAAATCTTTACTTAATGATTTTTGGCATCAAAGAAAAATCTGTACTTTTGGCCCCTACAGTGTATTGCTGGGTTAATATACCTGATATGTGACCCTGGACCACAAAACCAGTCATAAGGTAGAAATTGAAACATCATATGAAAGCTCACTAAATAAGCTTTCTATTGATACATGGTTTGTATACTGATAAAATCACATGGTTTGTATACTGATAAAATCACCTTTAAAGTTGTCCAAATTAATATTTTATCAATGCATTTTACTAATCAAAAATGACATTTTGATATGTTTACAGTAGGAATTTTACAAAAAATGATTTTTGGCATTAAAAATAAATCTATAATTTTGACCCATGCGATGTATTTTTGGATATTGCTACAAATAAACCCCAGCGACTTAGGACTGGTTTTGTGGTCCAGGGTCACATATGATTATGATTGCTTTTGTGCTCCAGGCTCAAATATATGTAAAATGTTCAAATTAAGCAACTTCACACGAAACATTTTTGTACTAATTTTTGTGGTTTGCTGTATTCTCAGGTCTGAAATGAAAAACATCACTGGTATCTTTGGGGCGACCCAACCTCAGTGGGTCTCCTGGCTGCGACTCTTGTTTTTCATGCTCTTTTGGACCTGTTTAAAAGCACAGCAGTTAAAAAACACTAGATGGCCGCTGTACTCCGGCAAGCCGCTGCTGTTGGCCTGGAACGCCCCTACAGAAGACTGTCGACCTCGACATGAAGTCACCTTCCAGTTAGATCAGTTCCAAATAGTGGCGTCACCAAACGAGGGCTTCACCATGCAAAATCTCACCATCTTCTATCAGGACCGTTTGGGTCTGTACCCTTATTTCGATTCAGACGGCAATGCGGTCAACGGAGGCCTCCCACAGGTCGCCAGTCTCACTGAACACCTAGAACGGATGCCGGAAGGGTTCAAGAAGTACATCAAGGACCCGACAGTGAAAGGTCTAGCTGTGATCGATTGGGAAGAGTGGCGGCCCCTCTGGATACGTAACTGGGGAACTAAAGACATTTACCGCGATCGTTCGCGACGGTTAGTCACTGTGAAAAAACCAACCTGGCCTCAAGATCAAGTGGCCAAAGTGGCCCAGCAAGAGTTCGAGCTTTCTGCACGCAAGTTCATGTTGGAGACGCTTCGGACGGCCAAGAGCTTGCGGCCCCATCAGCTTTGGGGTTTCTACCTCTTTCCAGATTGTTACAACCACAATTACAAAAATTCGAGCTACACGGGACAATGTCCGGACTTGGAGGTGAAAAGAAACAATGAACTGCAGTGGCTGTGGACCGAGAGTACAGCTCTGTATCCTTCTATATACATGGCCAAAGTGCTGAAGGACCAGCTGGCCGGACGCCAGTTCGTACGGAACCGAGTCAAGGAGGGCATGAGGTTGGCATCTGTTGGGAACGGGTCAGCCAGGCCTGTGTTTATCTACACGCGACCCACTTACCAAAACAATGCACCAGCTTCTAATGGAAACCCCCCTGAACTACTGCTCATGACAGAGGTGAGATTTAAGATGACGCTTGAAAAAAAGAGTGGAAAGCAGAGTGGACGATTGTTTGATGAAGTTGAAGTAGTTTAGTAGCACAACATATTGGTATTGTATTAGATATCAATACAATTCAATTTCGACAAGAAATTCATTTAGCGTCAAAGGAAGTATGGGCGGGCCCAGGCTAGGTTATTAGCTGTTATCAGCCATAACTGATAAATAATTATCGGCAAGAAGAAAGTATCTGTCAAAATTTTTACATTTTTATATGTACAATATAATAAATTAAATCTATCGTCATTTAAAAAAAAAAATGGTTTTTAAATTTTAGGATTAGTTGTAGTAATAAAAATAAATAAATAAATATAATACTCTGCCTCTTTTAGTACATTTTCTGTATTATTAAATATAATAGTAAAAATATTACATTCTACAAGTAAGTTTAACTTTCACATGTAATGCTAAAAATTATATTAATTTTGAGATTTGCATTTACATTTTACAGAGTAAAATTAAAAGATTAGATGATACAATGTTAAATTATGAGATTACATTTTACAGTGTTAAATTCTAAATGTTTTAAATAAAAAGTGGTTTAAAATAAGCATTAACAATTAAATATCTAATTTTGGCCGATAACCAATACAGCCAACCGATATACCGATATATTGTGAAGCCTTGCTAAAATCTAGTCTAGTTTTCTCTTTATTTCGAAATCTCTGTTCGTTGCGCTGTAGTCGTCAAAGTCATCAAATCATCTGACTTATCTCAATCGTCTGACTCATGGAACCTCTGGCTGCAAACTCAAAAGTTAACACCTTTACTTTAAATGCTAAACACAATGTACTTCACCTTAGTTCTTTCTCTGATGTTATGTCAGGAGGTAGGATCAGCAGATCTAAACCGATTCTTTAATTTGTAATCCTACACGTTCAACCTTTTGGAAACCAGCCTAGATCTTTATCCACAAAAACCCAAAACTCGCGCTGCATTTGTCCAGCTGAGCCGATCTTTGTGATGGTCTGTTGGAAGTTCAGATGGTGTAAGTTCTGAGGTGTTCGTATTTCAGGACTGCTGTGTCATGGTGTGGTTTTTTTGGCTTTAAGCAACCTTCCCGATGGGATGTGGGTGCAGAGAATTTAAACAGACTGATATATGTTGTGGCTTGTCCTAAATCACACATGCAGAATCTTCTCATGTGTCATCTGTGTTTCTCGTCAAGTCTCGTTGGCTCTGTACAGCAAATACCACAATGCCCTCAGAAGCTCGGGTGACATGTTAGGACAGACGTCTGATGATGTTTACCAACACATTCGAAACAAACCCATTTCTTAACAAGCGGAGCAGTTAGAGCTCAGTATCCAGAGTCTTAACCTGACACTACTGAATATAGGAATATGATTAGGCTTTTAAAAAGTGAAATCACCATGACATCTAATAATAACACAACGCCTAGTTAGCAGACCTTAACTAGCTGTTCATACAGACTTCCCGCAGGTCAAATGACAAATCTGTGAAATCTGTGGAGTACTTCTGCTCTGTCAGGAGCCTGAGGATCTCACAGCATGCACTGGAAATGTTTCGGTGTGGTGGTTGTTTGTGTTTGTGTGTGAGGGAGGGAGTGACTGAGGTTTGGCGTTCGGGGTTCATCAGACGTGTGTGGAGAGTCGGAGCGCTGCCAGATATAAAAATACAAGCCAAGCCACTTTTTCAGCATGTCTCTGAGAGAAGCGCCACACTCGACCTGTAACACACTCATTGTGGAAACGTTTCTCCATGACCTGCTGAATTAACAAGACAACGCAGGCTTATTTCATCTGAATAACTTAACGCCAATGAAACCAAATACGTTTTACGGCGCTGTAAGTTTAACAGATCACTGTGAGATACTGATATATTTTAATTACATGAAAATGAAAACTCTGGCAGTGTAACTGTAAACACAAATCAGCAACCTGGAATCAGTGGAAATGTCTTTCTGTAATTTTATTGAAAGTATTTTAGTGAGATGTTGTTAAAATTGTTATAATAAATATAAAAATGTTGTTCTAAGTAATAATTGTCATTTAATAAGACATTATTTTTTATTACTTGTTCTTAAATATTAATACTGCTACCTTAATTTTTAATGTTCTTTTATGGGGGTTTTAAAAAATTATTGGATCTAAAAATATAAATACAAACACATGGATGTATATATTTTAAGAAGCAAATTATATTAATGTATTTATGTGTAATATAAAATGTAAGAATATAAATGTGTATATTCATGTAAATATTTTCAAAATATATACTGCATGTGTTTATATATATATATATATATACACACACACACATACACACATGTAAACAAAAACTTTAAACTTTTTAACTTTAAAAATGTAAAAATTTAATTGAGATTAATCATTTGACACCAATACTATATTATTACAATTATTATGCGTATTATTATAATTGCACTTACAATTTAATATTTTATAATGTTTATATTTTCAGTGGTAATTAAGGATATATATTATTTATTTATTAATATTTGTAAATAATGTATTTAATTGATAGATTATTTGTATAAATAATGGATATATATATATATATATATATATAGTTCATGATTTCACAATATAATTACTTATATAATAATTATAATCATTTATTATAATTAATTATTCTTATTTTTGTTACAATAATAAACAAACAAACTTAATTATGACACATGATGTAAATATAAATGTATGTTCTTGTTGTGGTGTGAAACGCAGCGTATCGGTCACAGAGAAGAGAGTCGTTCATTTCTCATGCAGTAGAGTTTGGATCGTCTCAGGGTTTGACGTCAGTGTTTGAGGAATGAAAGCCGAAGCAGAGTGATTGCCACAAATGTGATGAAACGGCTGAAGATGAAGTGCGTGGTAAAGAAAGAGAAGAATGGAGTCTTTGTTGTTCATCACCGATGTCACTCGACACAGATATATAAACCATTAACGAATACGCACACAGACGAGCGATTCACAAACACTCACAAGAAGCTCAATGTATTCTCAGCATCAATCTGAAACCGCTGTGTATCTTCCTGCGCTGATCTGATGTTCCTCTCTGTCTCTGGTTGCAGACGGATCTGGTGTCCACCATCGGCGAGAGCGTGGCGCTGGGTGTAGCGGGCGTCATCCTCTGGGGCGACTCCAACTACGCCAGCAGTCATGTAAGTGTACTTTACAGTAAATGAGGGGTTGGGCCTGGTTGACTTTTTTTTTTTTTTTTTTAAATGACAGATAGTGATAAATATTTATTCTGCATTAGTAATGGATCATATACAGTGAGCCTGTTTTTAAGACAAAACCCTGACATGTGAAGGGGTCTTTTCTAATGTATTTAGGGTTTATTTATGGTCATACATTATTTCAATACTGTATTGGGTCTATATATATATATATATATATATATATATATATATATATATATATATATGGCACCCTTGGTAAATTTGTGTAAAGGTGGCTGTGAAAATAAATCTGCAT
>JAUCNO010002399.1:0-12235 GCA_032353835.1 Enteromius viviparus
AAATCTGCAAAAATGTCAACAATTCTGTGTTTTTCTGTCAATATGTGGTGCTGTGTGTACATTAATGAGGAAAAAAATGAATTTTAGCAAATGTCTGCAATATAACAAAGAGTGAAAGATTTATCTGAATACTTTGTACCCACTGTATATATTGTTTTCAGACATCATACTTTTCAGCTCATTTTTTATATTTTAAAGGTTTTGGTGTAATGAACATAACTGTGAATTAACAGAAGCAATAAAACTGTTATACTGTAGCCTAGGCCCGCCCATACTTCCTGTGACGCTAATTTTTTTTTCGCGAGCAAAGTTAGTCTGGCAAAGCTGCCGTTTTAGAGCATTTCCATTCCCAAAAACATAGGAACCAACTCCCTCACTTAAATACCCATGTATATCATCACCACGATCTCCAAAAAGCACAGCACACTCTCTTCAAACTACTCCAAATGTTTATGTTAAACTCACGTGTGCAAGGCATGGCAGCAGGATCCGTCTCTGATCTGTAATATCCTTTGTCACAATCACAGGAAGTAGCTCCTTCTTTCATGGAGTAACTGTGTAGAGGACATTTACGACAGCCGCCATCTGAAGAAAGAGACCTGTAGTAGCCCACCTTACACACTGCAAGAGAAGAGACAGATTCGGCATAAGACTTTGAATATATTACCCAGATAACAAAATATCTGGGGTATGACTCAAAATGCTATAAAACATTATTAAACGCCTCAATTATGAAATGATTATAAAGTATATAAGCAGACAAAGATGGAACACGAAAACCTGCCAGGTTCGCCGTGTACAAAACACTTATGCATTTATGATGGAGAGAGAAGCCAGGAAAGGGAGGTGAAGTCAAGAGACCGCGAGACAGACCAGACGATGATGAATGAGGAATTCTGGGAGTTTTCCCAGCATGCACCAGTCACCTTTAATTCTCCCTTCCATACGTCTCAAGGATCCGCCTCGCTCATCTGAGTAAAACATGTTTTGACATCATAAATAAAGAATGCGGCATGTTTAAATAATCTAGCGTGTCGCGTCCTCCTACTCCTCCCTCCTGAAAACACTGTTTTTCATCATCCTTATCACTCATTTACGTGCAAACACAAGTGCACACGGAAACCTCGGTCTGTGTGTTTGGACGTCTGCGTGCGTATGGATGGAAACGAGGAGGATGAAAGATGCCTTGGACTCCAGCGCACTACAATAAACTTCTCTCAGACTCCGGAGACCAAACAGAAACCATGGGAACGTGGGGTCAGGGTTAAGGTGGTTGGCGTGACCCTGTTATCTCCTGCTGGTAGATGTCGCAACTACAGCCAACGTATAAAGGCAAAAATCATGTCTGTGTTAATAAACAGCAACGCAAACAGTTAAAATACTTTAATAAAAGTCAAATAAAGTAACACTTCCAACCACGCTTAACAACTTTAAATCGTTAATGCAAATGTTTTGTTTTTTTATTGCATTTGACAATAATAGATATAATACATATTCAGTTAAAGTCATTCGTGCATGCAAAACCTGACATGAAAAACAGTAAAAAATATATGGATTTTTAAAAAGGGTTTGTTTTTTTAAACCAACTTAACTGTTGAGTAAAAAAAAAAAACTATGCAGGAAAAACAGCAATACTGTGAAATATTGTTGCAGTTTAAAATGCAATTTAAAACTGTTTTTTTACTCGCATTTGAACACACTTTTCCTAAAAAGTAAATGTCTGTGTAATCAAGTAAAGCTTTAGTTGCCACAGGCAAGTGTTTATTTTGAAATATTGCTAACAATTTAAGTTATTATTACAACTAGATAATAAAGCTTTCACTGCAAAAAGACACTAAAAGGTGTTTTATTTCCTAAAAAAGTCAGAAGGCATGTTTATATATATATATTAGACTTTATAGGGTTAAATGTTGTTGGAAATCTGCTGAGAGTAAAGAAAAGCCCCAGAAACTGGAAAGAAAATAAAGCCCACAAGAAGCACTTCCTCACATTAGGCTCTTAGATGTTCGTTTGCTAATCCTAAAGAAGCGATCAGCCCTGCCGACAGATTATCACCATCGGCCTAGGACTCTAATCTCTGTTTAAGATTGATCCAGAGGTGCTGGAGATACCAGAGAAAGATTCACTCTTAGCGCTGGACTTAATCTTCACCCAGCTGAAAGAGCTTTTCTGTAAGGACAAAAACCCTCCAGACGTCCAAACACCAGCTATATGACATGAACCTCTCAGATAAAGACACAAAGAAAAGTGTCTTCTGGTTTCCAACACGCATTCCAGCGTTCCCTGATATCTATACAGGATGAAGAGCAGATATATCAGTCACATTTCTGACCCCTCAAATCAACGTCTTTCCATTAGCGAGATGCTGAGAGACGCTGAGAGACGGACGAGTCGCGATGAGAGACGAATGCATCAGTGGGTGGCCTGATCGCTGCACAAAATCCTCAAACACACACACACACACACACACTGACAGGCTGCCTCAAGAGCATCATGTACTTTTATTAAACAACATTTCTAAAGTCCCGTTCTGTTTGTCTCTGTTTTTTCTCTTCAGTCATTATCTGCCCTTGATGTCAGTGATTTCTCTTCTTCATTTGATACTCACTCTGTAGGAAAGAATATATTAAATGCATGAATCTTGTTTCAGGAATATTTGCCTTATGACATTTTCTTAGGGTTGGTGTGTTTTTTTTATGTTTTTGAAATAGATCTCTTCTGCTCACCAAGAATGCATTTATTTAATCAACTATGCAGGACAAAAAAAGAGCAATACTGTGAAATATTGTTGCAATTTAAAATGCAATTTAAAAACTGTTTTTTTATTTGAATATATTTTCAAATGTAATTTATTTCTGTGATGCACAGCTGAATTTTAGTCTTCAGTGTCAGACAATCCTTCAGATATCATTCTAAACTGGTTTTCTGATCCAGAAACATTTATTATTTTTATTATTATTATTATCAATGCTGAAAACAGATGCTTGATCTTTATGTGGAAACCGTAGTATGTTTAATTTTTCTTTAGGGTTCGTCGATGAATAAAAAGTGCAAAAAAAAACAAAAAATGTTTAATCTAATTAACGTCACTTTTTATCAACGTAATGCATCCTTGCTGAACAAGAGTACTTACTTATATAAAAAAAATTACTATTCCCAAACGTTTTCGCTAATCTAAGCTATATCTAAGCTAAGCAATAATTAAACATATTATGGATATGCTTTCATTGCATGGAATCCTTTAATTTCACAAACTCTGTGATATAATGATGAGCGGATGATTTTTAGGTGTCTATGCCTTTAAGAATAACAGAAGTCAATGGGAAGGCTCCATTTAGATAGCTGGATAAACATGTGTGTGTGTGTGTGTGTATGCGTGTGTTAATGAGAGTTTGCAGAGCAGTTTTTTTTAGATAAAAACATCAAGCTCAGTTTCCTCTCCTGAGGGCATGGAAGATCTCACACACATACATATAAAGAAACATCAATTGGCTTCTTGTCTCACGGCCTGGCATCTGTTGTTCTACACGGTTTAGTCACTAATTAACAATTACCTCTGACCCCCCCTCCTCCAAACGCAGGGACGGCTCCATCAGTGTGATTGATGACAAACATGCGGAGGGCGGTGGATCACATTGATTGATGACTCACTCGCTCCACATGTTGACCTTGACCCCACCCTGAGGCCTACAACACTAACCGATTCATACAAGCCCAGCTTCACCTTAACGAACTCTATGCTCATTCCCAGAGGAAGTCGTCCGTCTCCCGATGCCTGTCTGTGCATCCGACCAGCTCTAGTAATAATATTAACCTGAACAAAAGCAAATCTCATTTAGCTCCCGAGTAGACGTCGATAGGCATGTGATTCTAGTGCTTGTACAGGATGGCGTCTTAACGACCCATAGAAAAGACAAATATCAAATGAGATCTTCTTAATATCCCACTTGTTGCTCCTAAAAGCAATGAGATAAAATAGAGAGCAAATGAAGCAAAAAAACACCCCACATTCATTTTTATAGCTCTGAACCCTTTCTGTATGTCAACTTTTGACTAATTAGTTTCTTCTGACATGAAGTTGGTACTTAAACTATAATTAGAAGATCTATTAATTTGTGTACTTGTCTTTTAAAGCAAATCAAATGACATAGAAAAACATATCTATAAACCATTTTTCAAAGCAAACAATATCTAATGAATGCCTAATTAAACTGAACAGAAGGCGGGCATTATTTCAGAACGATATTGCTAACTAAAGATAAAAGTAAAAGTTAAAAGAGAGGTAAAAAATAAAACAAATAGCTGAGAAAATTAAATACAAATATTAGATGAAAAACTATAAAAAAAATTTTTATTACAAATACACATACAAAAATAAAATAATATAAATAATAATGTATACATCAACATAATATAAATAAATATATATTTTATATTATATTTAAATATAATTTAATATATAAAATATATAATATTTTCTTAAATATATTCATGCAAGTGTTTGTTTTTATATATATATGATAAATGTGGAACATTTTTTGGTGAAAAGCTAAATTTTTTGCCTACCCAAAGTTAATATATTGTATATGTTTTGGGTAAATCATTACTAAAGTCACCTAAGCTTGACCTCTCCTCAGCAGTACCCAGCATGAGCACATCGTTCACTTCTGTGGTTCAATTATTTATTAATATATGTTATGAAACCAGAGCGTTGTCGGTATTATTCTGTCAAGGTGTGTTGTTTTAATATAACAGATTTGGCAGGTTTCTGAAAGTATTGATGCAAGACTTCCTGAAATGACCTTAACTTCATGCCGCCTTGAACACGTACGCCAACTTCCTTCATTCAGAGAGAGGAATTTCCCCAAATTTACGGTGCGTTTATCAGGCAAAGTATCGCGTACACCCTTTTGGGCTGCAGGAGTCTTTAAAATTCGTACCCAATTTAATAGCAGCTACCATGAAAATAAAAGAATGGAGAGATTAGAAAGACGAGTGTGTGTCTGGCAAGGCCTGCATCTATTGTTATACGTGAAAAGTTGCGCCACTGTTTTCTAGTACAGGAAGTTTTGGCACAGGAGGATATGCAAATGAGTTCCATACGCACATTTGTTCATATAGACACACACACAGACATACATGCAGAATTTCCAGATTAATCTATAAAAACAACTATTCATGCAAAACCACACTACAAAAGAAACATCACACACAAACATTAGGTTAAAGCACAGTGAATCATGGGAAGAGTTCTCTGTTTTTAAACTGTGACTTATAGGGTGAGGGTGAAAAAATAAGGGTGTGTATTTTTAGTTTGTTTATCTAAACCGATGGAAATGCGGGTCGACAGACTGTCTGGAGCTGCAACACCTTCCATTGTGTGTGTGTGTGTGCATGGGAAGTGTATGTTTCTATTGCTTTGTTGGGAAAACAAATGCACACACCTATGGTACAAACACGTACACATAAACATAATGATGTTGCGGTGATGCAACATGAAGAATACTGCAGCACTAACTAGACAAAACTCTCTTATTTTGACCTTTAACCTTTGCTACTTTCACTTGACCTTTAGAAATCAGTAACAGACACATGATGGGTTTTCTCAATCAATGCTTCAGTCTGTGTTTTCTCTGCAGTTGCCCTCAAAGGTAAAATGATTCATAAATACATGTTTCAGTAATTCAGTGATGTGTGTGCATTAGGGCTGGACATTGAACTGGACATTTTTATTCAATTGAGTGAATCATGTCAAAAGTGTTCATTTCAAATAAAACTCGATTTCAATTATTTTTTTGCATCACACCTATAAAATACTAACAAAGGTAATATATAATTATGTGTGTGTGCATACACACATGCAATGCAAATTCAGATTTTGTGTTTATATTAGTGCTGTCAAACGATTAATCACATCCAAAATGAAAGTTTTTGTTCACATAGTATTTGTGTGTGCATATATATATATATATATATATATATATACACTCCCATGCATGCATATATTTTAGAAAAACATATTACATTTCTATATTAAATAACTGTATATATAATATAAATTAAATAAATATAAATATAGACATTCATTATTTTCAAATATATACTGTAAGTGTATGTATTTATGTATACATAATATATACACACAGTACACACAGATATATTATGTAAATATATATATATATTTCTATTTTATTTTGGATGAATCATTAGGCAGCATTAGTTTACATGTACACACACACATATTAAAAAATATGTGCAATATTCATGCTCATATTACATACTGAAAACTACAAATAAAATAGTCTAATCTTACAACAAAAGATAATTAATCACATAATATTTGTATTACACTGTTCCAGTTTCATAGCCGCCTTAAAAGAAGAGCAAGGGCGTTCATTAGGCTTTGAGACGCACTCACTGAATTAAAATGAGCTTGAGAACACATAATTTTTTTTACACCTCTTTACAGCCATCATTCCATCACAAAGAGGACTAAAACAGAGAAAAGACCACCTACACACCTCCTACAGTTTGACGAGCTTAAGATTACAACTCAAAACCTCGCAATCACAGTCCATTGTTACAGGAGAACGACAGAGAGAAACAGAGGGGGAGACAGAGACAGCGTCTGTCATCACATCAAAGGGATGTTTAAAGGGAACGTGAAGTGAATGATGAGGAAAAGAAATCAAAGACCACCTAAAAACCCCTCTCTTTCTCTAGACATCAGCTCCTCTTCATTCTCTCGTCTTTTCCTGTCTGAGAGGAGGGCGCTGACCTTCCCTGTGTGCTGACAAATCTGTTTTTCTCTGCGATCACCTCCTTTATTCTCGCTGTCTTTCTGTCTTTTGTTGTTCCCCCTTACTCTTGCTGCACGTCTATCTCTCCCTCTGTCTTTTTAACCCCCTCTTGACGCAAAATAAAAGACGAATTCAAAGGCAGAAGGAAAGTGAGCACGCGAGAGCAAACAATACAGAAGTTCCAGGAAGATAGCAAAACCCAGCACTCACGGTTAAAACACTACAAGTATCCTGACGATCACAGGAAATCACTAACACAGATATGACTTTCGGTCCTCTGTGAATTATGTTCAAAGCATCCCATTCACTCTTCAGAAATCCAGTGACAATGAATATGGACTCAAAGCTTTCAAGCTTTAACTGTATTAAAGCCCCATTAAAGTAGTCAATGTTAACAGACAATCACTTTTCCACCAGGTTACAAACTGGGATTTTAAGGAAAAAATGCACACAACTAATCGATATGGATTAATTAAATATGATTATAATATTACTAACTACTACGCACACACACACACACTTAAGGCTCTGCACAGAGATGCTATAGAAGAACCTTTTTTGGTTCCAAAAAGAATCATCGAATCAAAGATTCTTTAAAGAACCATCTCATTTTATGATCTGGAAAACCTTCTTTCATCACAAAGAACCTTTGGTGAAACAAAAAGGTTCTTCAGATGTTCTTTATGGAGCCATTTAGACAAAAAGGTTCTTCTATGACATCGTGAAGCACCTTTATTTTTAAGAGTGTATTGATAGAGAATAGAAGTTATTTTAACACTATTATACTGTAATGCTATCATAATGTTTGTAAATAAATAAATAGATCAAGTGAGTGTGTGTGTGTGTGTGTGTGTATATATAAAGAGAGAGAGAATTTTATTTTATATTTAATTTATATATTTATATAATTTTTATTTAACTTTTTCAATTTGTTTTATATCTTATCTTTATATTATATAATAATTATATAATATAATAAGATATATATTATAATATAATAATAATATATAAGATCAAAATAGAAAGAAATTGAATAGAAATGTTTGAGTTAAAACTTGAATCTTTCAGCTTTATTAATATATTGGTACAGAAAATACAAGCCCTAACTTTAAATTCACCGCCAGGTTTAAATACAATATTTCTGGAAAAATTGACAAATCTACTGCATGACTTTTAAACACTGGACATACACAAAACATCATATGGATGACTTTATGTACTTTAAATTGTAAAGCTTGTTAAATATTTCCTCTTTTGAGAAACATGAGGATGAGTTGGTGATTTGTGTGAGAACTGTGTCTTTAAGACGACTGAATCAGCGCTGAATTTGACTGAAACGAGAGAGGGAATTCAGGTCAGCCGAGGCCACACGTCTCCTGTCGTTCCCTTGTAAGACTTCCAGAGAGTCCATTAAGTCTGGTTAATATAAGGGACTGTCAGCGAGCTGCAACATTATATCAATGTTACGGCGGTGCCGTCCCTCGCGCTTCTGTCACGCTCCTTTTAGAGAGAGGAGAGCCGGCGATGAGAGAGACAGTCGGAGATAAAGATTGAGGGAACAGAACACCATCCAGACCAGAAACAGCTCTCAACACCTCCGTAATGATGTTCGACTCGCACACACAGGACTCTTTCTGTCTGAGGAACCGGGCCGGTCGTCCCGAGCTCTTCAGGCTGAGGTAAACTCTGACCTGATCCTTTTATCCTGATGTGTGTTTAAACCATTCAAGCATGTCGGAGAAAACGAGGCCACAGAAAGCTGGATACAGTTCAACAAGGACTTTCCCTCAGCTCTAATAAATGGCAAGAGGGAAAAAAAGCAGGAAAGTGATGAAGAAAAGGTGAGGGAGATTGATTCCTTCCTCTCCTGTCCTTTCCTTCATTACCCACAGGACATTTTACGGCTCAGAGATTGCTCATAGCTCAGGAGACGAGATCAAACACAGGCTTTCAAATTCATAAAATAGACAATAGCCAAATGAAATTCTTTTATAATATCATTACAGTACTTCTAAAATAAAATAAATAAATAAAATAGTAAAAAAAAGATACTATAAAATAATATTTTTTTTAATGGAACCATCATTGTCTAAAATTAATTTTTGGGGAAATTAAAAAATTAAATTAAATTAAAATTAAATTAATAAAACAACTTTTTAATGAAACATATTCTGAAAAAATGCAAAAGACAGTAGATATATGAACCTTTTTTTATGATAATATCTTTTTAAAATAAAATCAATCAAAACAATTTAGGATCTGTTCACAGACCTAAATTCACTTTTACATTTCTACTTTATATTTATTCATTTAATTGATATGAATTATATGATAAACATCTAAGATGATCACAATTTAAAATATATCTGTACACCTCTGAGCCAAAAGAAAGAAAAAATACTGAATTATTTATCATAAATTATTTTATTTTGTTATTAGTTTTTCATATATCTAGGCTAATATACCGTCTATTATTGCTTTCATAACTCTAAAGGAGACAGGTGAGCTCAATAAGAAGAAAACAGAGAAAATCTTCTACATTTAATATAATTTCTGTTCAGAAAACTCGACTGAGATTGTAAAGATCTATCTATCCTGTGGGTGATCATGCAACAGGCATCTCTAAAGCACACAGAACACCCCCACCGGGCTCATATAGAGAGCAGGAGCCGCGTCTCCACGGCATCCCGTGGAAGCCCAGCTGTCAAGAGTTTTGATGTCTTAATAAATTTCTCTTCTCCAGCTGTCAGCCGAGCGTCAGAGATGGATGAAAGAGTCAGTGACCTCTGACCTGCCCCGGACCTCTTCTTCAGCTCACCTCGGTGAACCCCCAAAACTCTCACAGAGCCCCGAGACTCGACTGCAACGGCAGATTCCTTTCAGCACAGCATTAGCTCAACAATAGCATCGACCGCATCCCACAGATACTTTCACATGCACTGCAGCTCCTCAGCATTACTTTCCTTCCACTCTATCTCTACTGAAGTAACTTTTCAGAGAAATACCATGCATTGATTTGTTGTATTTTGCAACATATTTCCTCATGAAATAGTAATGTACACCTACAGAAATCCTCAGCTCTCTGGTTAGACATGATGTGCAAAAAGTCTTGTGTTTCACCATTTGTTTGGGTTTTGCTTAATTTTTAATTACTTGAAAGATGGGTAAAAACACTGTTCACTGGGAAACAAACAATAACAAAAAATTCATAATTGAAGTATATAATTAAATACATACAAGTCAAGCAATGCATTTGTATTTGTAAAAAGATAGATAGATAGAATTATTTATTTTAATATTTACTTTGTACATATAATAATATAACTTCAAATTAAGATAAATAATATATTAAATATATACATGATATAAATGATTTACTTTTTTGTTATATATATATATATATATATATATATATATAAACATTTATTATATATGAATGCAAAAGTATATTTTATATTTATAAGTAATCTTTACAATAGTATGTTTTTTTATATTTAAAATAATGCTACATTTATTTAAAAAATAAATAAAATAAATTTACTAAAAATAAGACATCACATTTTATTATATATTATTATATATTTTTGTTGTTTTTTGACTAGGTAAAACAAATAATTAAAAAACTAATGCAATTAAAAACAATAAAACATTTTTTAATGCAAATAAACTCTTCATATATTTACACACAAGCATTCAGGAATTGCCGTGCCTATCCATCTATCTTACACGTGTGTGTGCATGTATGTCTGTTAAAATGCTCAAAATGAAAATATCTCTATGCAAAGTGTAAAAAAAGAACGTCCACAAAGTGTTGCTATTCATAGTTTTCAATTTTCTGAATAATTAACGCAGACTCCAATACCATCAATATTCAGGAAGGCTTCACTAATAATCTGTCTGTAACATTATTCCCCTTCAAAATCTCACAGAAAACTCAACACACCTGAAACCTGAAACAGCCCCAGATGAATGCACTTGAGTCCTGAGCGAGCACGTAACCTTTGATCCGTGACCTCTCAGACCAAAGGTCGAGGGTGGTGCCGGCTTTCCCTCATCATCACTATGGAAACCGCGCAAAGTGTTTGCAGTGCGTCTTTGCGGCACTTCTACAAATAGCAGCACAAGTCTAAAAGCCATTAAGCACAAGAGAAGTCCAACTTTCTCCTTCCTCTGTCAACACTTCTGTGTGATGTGTATTTATTATTGTCACAGGCTCTTATTTGGCTTGATCTATGGCAGAATGAAATGTCAGTTTTAAAGATAATTACATTTTTTTCTCCTCCAACAGATCCATTCATCACACTCACAGCCCTCTGCCATTTTTAGACTCTTGATAACATGCCTCGACTCATTCCATCTTTCTCTCGTGATCCCTCTCTATTTCTCTCTCTCACACACATCCACAGTGAGTCACATCCTATTATGTGGCATGACGTTGCCAAAAATCTGTTAATTACAAAGTCCAGAGCCTAACTAGTATGATTATAATAAAGTTATGTCCATGAGAACGCTCAGCACTGGTAGATTTACTGCTTCTCCTCTGTGTTTGGAATCAGCATGTCTTGTTCTCATGGGAGGACGGATCTCATCCTCCTTATTACACAATCACAAACACTGATAAACCAATCAGAAACACTCTTATTACCACCTGATGACTGCTTGAGAGGAGAAGAAATAAAACACAGGGATGGATGGATAGATGGAAGTCACCATTCAGAAAATAAAATAAAAAAACTGAATGAATTTGAATTGAGACTACTCAAATATGAATTTCAATTCATTTAAAAAATGTAAAGAAATGTATACAAGTATGAAAACTGCTACTGAATAAAACAAAAAAGATTTTATCACACACAATTGTGATTTATATAGTCAGAATTATGAGATAGTCAAGAAATTAAAAATTTTCTCATTATTGTCATATTTAATATTATTGTCATATTTGATTTTTATAAATTAAGTGTTATTAAATTACTACATAAAATTTGAAATATGCTTTGATACAAATTGCAGTTTTTAAATTAATATAGCCAGTATTATAAAGTATATAAAATCCCTGTCAAACGAGTAATCTCATACAAAATTGGTTTTTACATAATATATATGTGCATATATGTATATGTTTTTATAATCTATATATAAATTCATACAGAATATATTTTGAAAACGTGTACAGTACATGTATAATTACATTAGTATAATTTATATTTTATATCAATATATTTAATACATAAACATAACATACTTTCCCAAAATGTATACATGCATGTATGTGTATTTATATAAACATAATACATTTACACAACACATACACATATATTATGGGCACAAAAACTAATTTTTATGGATACGATTAATAGTTATTAATTGTTTGACAGCACTATATATATATATATATATATATATATATATATATATATATAAAACTAAACGGC
>JAUCNO010002400.1:0-12205 GCA_032353835.1 Enteromius viviparus
GTGGCCTAAGACCCAGTGGCCCTGCGTGAGTTTAGCGACTTTCTACAGGGCTGTGTAGAGGCCATCCCACCCGTGAGGGGTTTAACCATTCTAAACGACTGCGAAGAGAATTATAAACTGCTTAAGAAATTACCTACTTGGATTGTTAGAAACTGGAATAAGATTGTGGTTGAAGAGTTGGAACTGTCAGGGGAATTCCCAAATTTTAAGCGATTCTCAGAGTTTCTGCAAAGGGAATCTAAATTAGTATGTAACCCTGTTACCTCTTCGCTTATGATGAGTGTCAAGGCTCCTGACGAGAGATACCCCAAAAGAGCCAAGGCCTTTCATACAAGAGTTCAAGTTAAAGGTGCAACATGCCAGAGGCCAGAATTTCAACAAGAATTGCAATGTCCTGTTTGTCAGAGTAAAGCCCACAACATTGTTAAATGTCCCAACTTCGCAGCAAGATCCATAGATGACAAAAGATCTTTTATTCGGGAGAACCATCTCTGTTTTGGATGTTTGAAGAAGGGGCACATCACCAAAAACTGCAAAAGACGACACAAGTGTGGTACATGTGGGCTAAGTCACCCAACTTGCTTACATGAAGATCGAGACAAAAACAATGTAAAGACACTGAAGTCAAACTCTGAAATAGAACATTCAAATCAAGAAACACAAACAGTTATGTCCCATGCCTTAACTCAACATGTTTCTGCAACCTCTAGTATTGTTCCTGTCTTCATTTCTGTGGCAGAGGAGCCGCAAAATGAGATTCTCACTTATAAGCTACTGGATACTCAGAGCGATACGACTTTCATTATGAAAGACTTCCTTAAGGAGCTACACACAAACAGTGAAGAAGTGAAGTTGAAGCTTAGTACCATGACTACTACTGATACACTTACCACAAGTCACAAGATCAGAGGTCTAAGGGTCAGAGGACTACAGGGTGAGAAATACATTCAAATTCCACAAGCATATATGCGATTTTATTCCTGTGGACAGATCTTACATACCAACCAGGAAGACTGCCTTGCAGTGGCCTCACCTTAAACGCATAGCCCATGAGATGCCTCCTCTTCAGAGCTGTGACATAGGGATGTTGATCGGTTATGATTGTCCTTCAGCCTTAGCTCCTTTAGAGGTTATTACTGGCAGTGACAATGAGCCCTTTGCACAGAAAACAAGTACTGGATGGAGCATCATAGGCCTTTGTAATCCTCATCTTGACAGACAGGGTAGTCAAAGCTTTGTGCATCGAGTCTCAGTGAAGGAAGTGTTAGTGCCATCTGCAAACGATGTCCTAAAGGTCTTAGAGTCAGACTTTAATGAAAGACATCCCGAGGACAAACACGTGTCTCAAGAAGACATTCGGTTTATACGTCTTCTCAGTGATAACGTTCAACACAAAGAGGATGGACATTATCAGTTACCCCTTCCCTTCAAGAGTTGCAGCGCTCCTTTGCTGCCCAACAACAAGAAGCTTGCAATGGCACGACTGCAACACCTTAAGAAAAGACTGAAGAAAAACCAACAGTATTTCGAAAGTTACAAAACATTCATGGAAGAAATGTTTACTAAAGGAGAAGCAGAACCAGTTCCCACACGTTCTGAGGAAGAAATAGCGTGGTACATACCCCATCATGGAGTTTTCCACCCTCAAAGGCCAGACAAGTTGAGGGTGGTGTTCGATTGCTCTGCAAAGTTTTGTGGTGTTTCCCTAAATGATACACTTCTTACTGGCCCAGACTTGATTAATTCTCTGGTGGGAGTCCTTAGCCGCTTTAGGAGAGAAACTGTCGCTGTTACATGCGACATTGAAAAGATGTTCCATCAATTCTTTGTCCCGCCTGAGGAAAGGAATTACCTGAGATTCTTATGGTGGAAGGATGGAGATCTGGAAAGTGAACCACGAGAATACAGGATGGCTGTGCATCTTTTCGGGCGCAGCTTCGTCTCCTGGATGCGCCAATTTTGGCTTTAAGTACTTGGCTGAGCAATACAAGTCAGAGTATCCTTCAGCTTCATCATTCATTCAGAAAAACTTCTACGTGGATGATGGCCTGATGTCTGTTTCTTCGATTCAACAAGCTAAGGAGCTAATCATTGAAGCCCAGGCATTATGCAAGCGTGGAGGCTTACATCTTCATAAGTTCAGATCAAATGAAGCGGAAGCCATTGTGTAGATCCATCTGAATGGGCGATGTCCACCAAACCACTTGATCTCAATCCTGACACAACAGGGTGCGTTCTTGGCATTCAGTGGGCTGTGGAAGACGATACGTTTAGATTCGACGTCAAACTGAAAGATCACCCTTCAACTCGACGTGGAATCCTGTCAGTCACCGCTTCTTTGTATGATCCTCTCGGATTCGTTTCCCCTTTTCTTCTGAAAGGAAAGATAATTCTTCAGGAGCTCTGTCGTAGAAACCTCAGTTGGGATGACCCCCTTCCAGAGGACATAATCCCATGGTGGGAGAAGTGGAAATCTAGTCTTCATGAGCTAAGAGACATTGCCATTCCAAGATGTTACCACCCGCCATCCTTTGGTACCATCATTAGGGTAGAATTGCACCACTTCTCTGATGCGAGTAATGTGGGATACGGTGCATGCTCTTACATTAGGTTCAAAAATGATAAGGGTGAAGTACACTGCAGTCTAGTAATGGCCAAGGCTAGGGTCGCCCCCACCAAGATCCTAAGTATTCCAAGATTGGAATTGTCTGCTGCTGTGGTGTCAGCTAGAATGAGTGCTATGTTAAAGACCGAACTGGAGATGAAGATCGATCAGGAATTCTTTTGGACTGATTCACTGGTTGTGTTGGCATACGTTAAAAATGAAGCAACACGATTTCTTGTGTTTGTCGCAAATCGTGTACAGTTAATCAGGACAATCACGGATGCAAGCCAGTGGAACTATGTCAACACATCTAAGAATCCAGCTGATCACGCCTCTAGAGGCCTTTACGCTTCAGACATATTGTCAACATTCTGGCTTTCAGGACCAGAATTTCTGTGGGAACCAGAGGTTTGTTCAACACCTCACACCTCAAATGATTTGCTTGTTGGAGATCCCGAGGTCAGATTAACCCAAACCTTCACAACTAAAGTCAGCGATGGTTCGGACTTCCTTAGCAGATTCAATCGCTTTTCTTCTTGGAGAATACTCATTAAGGTAGTCGCTAGAATAAAGAGGATGAGTGCGAAACAAAGGTACCCCAATGACATTGTTTCAGTGGAAGAATGTGAAAGGGCTTCTGAGGCTTTGATTAAGCTCATCCAACAGCAAGCTTTCCCCCAAGAGGTAAAGGTGATTCAAGGAGGAAATGTTCTTCCGACGACCAGTGCACTTTTTCCTTTAAATCCAATCATAAAGGGAGGTCTTCTTCGTGTGGGAAGTAGATTGAAACAGTCATCTTTGAGTGAAGATGTAAAATACCCAGTTATTCTGCCAAAAGACAACCACATAGTCAAACTGATTCTTGAACACTATCACGCCAAAGTCTGTCATCAAGGAAGGTATCTGACACTCATGGAACTCAGAGTGAATGGATTTTGGGTTGTTGGCGGCAGTAGATCAGTTGCTAAATTGATTCATGGATGTGTTCGTTGCCGTAAACTTAGACGGCCAACTGAGCAGCAGCAAATGGCTGAGCTGCCTAAGGAGCGGGTTGAAGCCTCTTCGCCTTTCCTCTACGTGGGCATGGATTGCTTTGGTCCATTTATTGTAAAGAGGTACAGGAAGGAGTACAAGAGGTATGGAATCATTTTCACCTGCCTTTCATCACGAGCGGTTCACATCGAAATGCTTGAAGATCTGTCAACTGACACATTTATCAACGCCCTGAGATGCTTCATTAGTCTTCGAGGAGCTGTTCGTCAACTCTTCTGTGACTGTGGGACGAATTTTGTTGGAGCTAAAAATGAGCTCAGAAATGCTCTCAAAGAATGTGATGTCAAGAGTCTAGAGTTGTTTCTCAATGAAAACCAATGTGAATTCGTCTTCAATGCTCCCTCAGCGAGTCACACAGGAGGGGTCTGGGAGCGCCAGATACGGTCTGTTCGCAGTGTGCTGAATGCCACGCTTTCACAATGTTCAGGTAGACTCGATGACTCATCTTTGAGAACACTGTTTTATGAGGCAATGGCTATCATTAACAGTCGGCCGTTGACAATAGATGGAATAAATGATCCCAAGTCTCTGGAACCTTTAACTCCAAATCATCTCATTCTCATGAAGTCCAAAATTGCTCTTCCTCCTCCTGGGAAATTTCAAAGAGAAGACATGTATGCTTCAAGGAGGTGGCGAAGGGTTCAGTACCTAATTGAGCAGTTCTGGAGCCGCTGGAAAAGAGAATATCTCTTAAACATTTCCACAAGGCAAAAGTTGCACGTGCCGCGGCGAAACCTTTGTGTCGATGACATAGTCATTATCGAGGAGGACATGCTGCCAAGAAGCCGCTGGCAATTAGGTAGAGTCGTTGAAGTCACTCAGGGAAATGATGGTTTGGTTCGAAGAGTAAAGATTCAGATAGGTGAGCAAAAGCCAAAGAGTAAACAAGAGAAGCACTCCAAGCCTACTATTATTGAGAGACCAATTCAGAAACTGGTGGTACTGCTTGAGAGTGAGTGATTCATTAAGAAGGTGACGCTCCTGCATCAGACATCTTCTAAAGAGTGTTTATCAATGCGTTATAAATTCTAATGCCGTGGTCATTCAGATTGAAATCATGTATGATTTATTCAATGTTCTTCTTTGTGTGTTAAATTATCAACATGATTGGTGGGAGTGTAATGACCACTTGCTTTTCTTTGTTTTATTTTAATGCGTCACTAGAGGGCGCAAGGGAACTTAAGGTTAGAGTAGCAGAACAAGAGAGAAGAAGGTTGCACATGCAGTGTAATTATAAGGCTCACCTCAGAGCAGCATTTAAAGTTTTAAAACTGTTTTATAAGTGTTTAGCCCCCTTTTTTCTTGGCAATAGCAGGACGAGGTATGTTCATAATGTGTTTGTTCTATTAAGTTACTTCTTATTTTGTGGTAAAGCAATTCTGTTTGAGTGCAACGCTGATTAATGCTGTGAATTGTCACATATTGTATACGTACTGCTTGAGATTTATTTCTATTTTGTTTCTTTTGTATAGTTTTACGGTGTTAAGGACACAGTACGGCTTGAGTGTGATGCATGGAAGTGCTGTGTTGTACAGAGGGTTAAAATAAACACAGCACTATTTACGTTTATTGCATCTCAACTTAATAAACAGACAAACACCCGTCAAAACTTTCTGCCTCGTGTTTTGGATGCCAAAGGGGCCGCTACAGTAAAACTCTCTGCTGTTTGATCGAGCCAGTGATGACGAGTGGATGACGTGACGCTGCATCGAGGGTTAAAGAGCCATCGCCGCTGTTTCATCGAGCGAGTTACGACGAGAGGCTGCATCTGCTTATACCGCAACGCTGCTGTTCTGACGAGTGGATGACCTGAAGTTGTATGGAAAGCTTTCATAATATCTTTGCTGTTTGGTGATTGCATCGTCTGAGCAAGAGGCTGATTGATGTTCCATGGTAAATGAGGAACCATTGCACACATCAGAGATAAGTCAACAACAACGCAAGGTGGTGCTAAGATTAAGCCCGGAAAGGAAAGATAAGTGAAATAAGCAGTGCAGAGACATTATCTTTTTCTTTGTGAGACTGGGTTGAAATTAAAATATTTAAAGTGACACACAGTAATGTTTAAGTGAAGACTTCTTTGAAAAACAAAAGATTCTTAAGTCATTGACTTTCATATCTTGTTTCACAGTGCACAAATTCACAGAACGTACATATTATATCCTATGTTGATGTTATGTTTGGGTATTTTCATTGCATGTATACAATGTATATGTCTGTTTGAACAGGAATTCGCCTTAATGCAGTCTGCTAAACCTTTAAGCATTTAAATCAAAGATGTCTGATGCGAGTGGGTTAAGACTCCTTAACAGAGAAAACAAACATCTAATGGAAGACACAACAGAGCAATCAACAGCACCAGTAAGTCAAATGTTTACACCTACAGATGAACTGCAAGAACCAAGAGAGCAACCAGTCAAGTCACGTTCACGCAAGGGAAGTTTGACAGAGAAGGGCCTAGAAATGCAGAGGCAACAGGCAAAGAAAAATGAGAAAGCCTTTTATAAGGCTTACGATTCTTGGAAACAGACGGCCAAGGAAACTAGGTCTAAATTAAAACTCTTGTGCTCACTTCAAGATCTTGGCAATCTCCAGAAAAACATTCAGTGCAAGCTTGATGCAGTAAGCCAGTGTTATGCTCCCTTGTTATGTAATCAGACAACAACTCCTGATATTGTTAAGAGAATTGATGCCTGTACTACACTAACGGCCGAAATCTGTGATTTGGTGAGCAGACGATTAGAAACTATTGATGAGAGCCATAATGAAAGGCTTGTGAAAGAGAGAGTTAGACAAATATTAAACAAAGACGAGTTTGAATCCATCTTTGGTCATACTAACACAGAAACTATAGTCTCAGAGTCATCAGAGGCAGAATTTCAGTCACGGATTTCCTCTGAAGTTTCCAGTAAGAAGACTGAAGCTGAAGCTGAACTTGCGGCCACGGTTGAGCAGTCAAGGGCCATACAAGAAATTCATGAGCAGCAAACAAAATTACGTAAAATGGAGAGTGATTGGAAACTGAGAGAAGCTAGAATGCTAACAGAGATGAAAGAGAAACAAGCAGTAATGTCCTTAAAAATAGAAAAGGAGAGGAATCAAGCTGGAGCAGCTGAATGCAGCAAAGGACGTTAAAGTAGCAGCAGCTCGCATGAGGGCATACAATGATGCCGAGAGCTATGCAGAAGAGTTCCAGGAAGGACAAGAATATGAACCTGACGTCAACCCTCCGCTTAATCCTGAAGCAGAGTCATTTCATCCACAGCAAACGTTTCCTGAAATGCGGACTACTAAAGAGTCAGTGGATGTAGTCCAGGCGCTAGTGAACTCTCTAAGTATAAGTCGACTGCCTATTCCAGAGCCAGCAACCTTCAGTGGAGACCCCCTGAAATTCATTGATTGGAAATTGTCTTTTACAACACTAATTGATCGTAAACTAATTCCAGCAGGTGAAAAGATGTTTTACTTGAAAACATATCTTGGTGGGGAGGCCAGGAAAGCAGTTGAAGGATTCTTTTATCGAAACTCCGAAGATGCATATAAAGGAGCCTGGAGGGTTCTCGAAGAGCGGTATGGAAATCCCTTCGTTGTACAGAGAGCTTTTCGTGAAAAGCTCATGAAGTGGCCTAAGATAGGAGTTCACGACCCAGTGGCCCTGCGTGAGTTTAGCGACTTTCTACAGGGCTGTGTACACATGTGTTGTACAGAGGGTTAAAATAAACACAGCACTATTTACGTTTATTGCATCTCAACATTGTCAACAGACAAACACCCGTCAAAACTTTCTGCCTTGTATTTTGGATGCCAAAGGGGCCGCTACACGTGTAGAAGATGCAACAGACCGGAGGCCATTCTGTTTAGCAGTTTATTGTCTGTACTGCCAGATTTCAGCTTTTATGGCTCGGCCTGCAGCATACTCGGTCCAGCTTTCCCGGAGATGCTCCAAATTCTTCAAACCTTATATGATGCAAAACTTGACTGTAAGAGGAGACGCGAACTGAGCATCAAAGGGTGAGTTGAATGAATTTTTCTAGGCCAATGGTGTCATCATAAGGTGCCAGCATCATTCTCAGGCCGGGTTCTAGGCCCTGCCGAAAGGTGGTGACTAGTGCTCGCTTATTCCATTCACTGGAAGCTGCTAATGTTCGGAACCTGATAGTATATTCATGTATAGGCAAGTTATTTTGACGAAAATTATATAGTTCCTCACCAGCTAAAGTATCATGTTCAGTTCTTCCAAAAACCTACTGGAAGTGAGTGATAAAGGCAGCGTAGGAACTGACAGCCAGTCCTGCCTGGCTGCAGACAAAAATGAAATAATGTGTCCAATTTTCGCCCCGTCAGTATTATACACGGAAGGGTAAGTAGCAAAGGTGATGGAACATTGTAGAAGAAACCCCTTGCAATCCCCCTCTGCCCCAGAGAAGGGCATCGATTGCACCATGGGACATACCACTGTCATCGGCGAAGGAGGATTTTTGACTTACGGGTTTGCCTGCGGTTCCGGTGATGGCGTGGGTGCCGGTGGTAGTGCGGTGGATTGAAGGGTTGTTTTAAGGGCATCAATGAGCTCCTGAAAGAGACTGTTGTCTTTTATTTATTAACTAAGGTTCTTTGCAAATGGCGGAATTCAACCTTCAATACTGAAGTACAAAGTAGACAGTCCAATTCAAAAGGAGAAGGAGGTAAACTAAAAGCCTCTGCTGATGAACACACACACCAATTGACGATACCGGAGGGAAGACGAGAGGAGCACCAGATCTTGGGAGGCACATGGAGGATCAGGAGGAACACTGGATGAGAACAAGGGTAAATAATCTTTGTAGCAGGGAGATTTTGAGAGAGTCCATTTACGTAAAACAAGCTCGGACAGTGACTTAGGGACTGAGAGGTGCTTATATGTGGTGTGGTTGAATGCTATCAGGTGTGTGAACAGGTGTAGCCGGTTAGTATTTGGGAGATTGTGATTGGAGAGTGGGCGTGTCGGCGGAACCTGGTGCAGATGTGACACATGGCTTATTGCACCATGTAATTATTTATTTACCATGAATAATTCCAAAATGGAAAGTCGTGGGTGAAGTTGTGACACCCAAGTAATGTTCAGACAGGCACTGCTAATCAAATACCTCACACCATAAGCATGTGGCAATACATTTACAAAAGCAGAAGTTTTGGCAATTTGCTGCTCTGAACCCTTCAGGTGTGCGTTAACCTAATGCCAAAAAGGTTAGCCCCTGGCTTCCTTAATATGAGGCAGAGAGTCTCTAACAGGTGCAATCAGTTTTATTATTTTGGAAGCAGCATAAGCACTGTGCAAACTAGAAGCCAAATACACAAGTGGCTGGTTAATAAGGAAAAGAAAGGAAAGAAAAGGAAAGGAAAGGAAAGGAAAGGACAGGACAGGACACTTATCACTCCACAGTTATGGAGATAATTCACAAGTTGAAGACACTGAAGACAGACACCAATCCTCCCAGGAATGGATGTCCCAACAATTTCACCCCAAGATCAGACCATTTTAATGCTCAGAGAAATGGCAGAAAGCAAAGAAATTAACCACAGACTTTACAGACTTTCTCCGCTAAGATGTTCATGATAAAATTCATTTACAATAGTTAGAAAAAAAAAAAACTATACAAGTATGGCATGCTTGAAAGGCTTTCCAAAAGAAAACCTCTTCTAACTAAAAACATGGCAGCATATTTTAGGTTTGTAAATCTGCATCTGAACAAACTATAAAACTTCTAAAACAATGTCTGCTGAACAGACAAGGCCAAATGCATGCTGGTGGAGGGATAATGATTTTAGGCTTGTTTTGTAGCCACAGGACCTGGCACCTCACAGTCATTGAGTCAACTGTGAACCCTCTTTGGGTAGCACAGCATCATTATCAAATATGAGGACATCTGTCCAACAGCTAAAGTCTGTCTGAAACTGGGCCATGAATCAGGACAATCATCACAAGCAAACCAGCAAATCTACAACTGAATCACTGAAAAAGAAAAGAATAGCCCAGTCAAAGTCCAGACCTCATTCTGACTGAAGTGCTGTGGCGAGAGACTGTAATTCAATAGTTTGTGTGACGGGAAACCCCGTAGGAGATCAGCGTTGCCCTGGCAATTCATTCAAAACACCTAGACCTCATCACCATGGGCCAATTGGTCACAGCTAAACCCAGGATAAAAAAGGAGGAAACCACAGGTAGAGTGAGACCCATATCAATACTACATCTCATACTTTGTCTCTCTTTAACTCTTGGAGCTTACGCCGTGACCGCTTGGCCCTGTCACTCCAAACCACAAGGGAACTGCCTCACGGATCACCACTCCCGGGAAGGAGAAAGGAGACACAGTCACCTGGGATCTCACCGCACAGTCAACATCACCAAAGTCTTTTCACAATTCACAATGTAAATAAATCCACCCTTCGGGGATTGCAACAAGTGCCCTTGTCATGTTGTCTTATACTGTTTGTCACAGGTATCTTAACTTTTCACATGACTGTACATTTGCTTGTTTTAAAAAATTGAGAAGTGAAGTATAGGGTAAGGAGTGGTGCTAGGTGCTTCAAAAAATAAAGAAAGAATAATTTCTAGCTTTTGAAAATGCAAAGATTTAAACATTAAAGGGATACCCTGCAACAAGATAATGTATACTTAAAGAAAAAAAAAAAATCATTACATTGACAGTCGTGCTGAGTGACATAAGATAATTTTGTGTCCATGAACAGTAATGCAGCAAGACTAGGTTGGAATTGTTTAGAGGTGTGTGTAAGACCACAATAAAGCCATTCAAGAGCTGCACAGCAAAATACAGTGTCAAATTTAAGCTATTCATTGAGTGATGATTGAATACTGGCTTTCTGGTGGACAAAGTTAAAAAATGCATACTAACCAGATATGTTTTGTGTGTGATTTACATCACACAACAACTGAAACTCTTCCTGATAAATAAAAGAGGTTTAGTTTGGTTTATTTTTTTAAAGAAATGTCTCTCTCTTTGGCTATTGTAAGTCTGTTTACATGTACAAAGTACAATAAATTAGGAACACATTATATTAAACACAAGGATCAAGAATAAGTATAAACACTCTGTTGTCTCTAAATGTGTTTTTCAGTGTCAGCACATTTCTCTGGAAAACAGAAGCTGAACCTGGTGTTGTGTGGACGTAATACACTTACAGTCTCAGTGTCAAAACTTTTACAGGGGGAGACGAATAAACCATCACATCAAGGAGCAATCAGGTCAGGGTGTGTTTGGACAATAGTGGAGCTTAGTGATCGTCTGATCAGTCTGGTGGAGCTGCCATCTCTAAATCGACTCTCAGAAGAGGAAGTGATGCGTCAAACTCTCTACTGTATGTCTCTCTGTGATCCCGGAGTGCATGCTTTCATCACCATTGTTCCTGTTGGTCCTCTGACTGATGAAGACAAAGCAGAAGTAGAGAAAATTCAAATAATATTTGACCCCAGAAATCACTTTATGTTGCTATTCACAACAGATATCACTGACAAAGAATTTGCAACAGAATTTGTTGAATCAAGTACAGATGCTCAGAGGTTAATCAGTTTCTGTGGGGGTCGATACAGACTGATGAGGTTAAAGGAATCTGTAAACTCAAGACAGATCCCAGATTTACTGGATTATATAGAGAACATGAAGACTGAACCATATTCACCTCAGATGTATGTGAAAGCCCAAGAGAACAGAGCCAGACAGGAGCTTGAAGAACAACATAAGAAAGAACTGAGTGAAAAAGACACCAAAATCAAAGAGTTGGAGCAGAAAATTCTGTCAGATGGTGAGTGATTTTTTTTTTCTGTAAGTAAAACACACACACATTATTTTTCATTTTCTTTTTTAGATGAACTTTCATTTTAAGTACTTTTATAAATATAGTATCTAAGTAAATATCTATAGTAACTAAGAATTGTCTTATACGTAATGTAACGAACGGCGTAGGCTGCTGTGAAGTGTAGTCGCGATCCTGCTTCTAAGGCAAGGCAGACTGACTTCGGTGCAAATTAATTAAATAATAAACAGAGCTGAAATGAAAGTGCAGGGATCAATGCTCACATACAACATGCAGTGCAGACATTTACAAACGTAATGTTAACGTAGCATACAAATGACAGAAAAGAGCCAGGTTAAATACACAAACTAATTACATCAAAACTGACGCCACCTGGGGAAACAATTACACACTAAGGACGGGGGCGGGGGTAAAAAAATGACAAGAGCACATGAGGGAAAACGAATTAAAATAAACACAAAGCACATGGACATGAATGAAAACATAAACAAAAGTCTAGTGGAATGCCTGACGGCGTGACACGCAACGTCTCGGTTACATATGTAACCCTCGTTCCCTGGAGAAGGGAACGGAGACGTCACGACGGTGACCGACGAATAGGAATCTCGCTTCGAGATGCCAAAACAACTCTGCGTGTACAAATACGCCAATAAATTTTATTGGCATACGCTGATTAGGATCAGCTGAACTCAATCGCCGTGCGAGTATAAGTAGGTCAGCAAATCCAGCGTTCAT
>JAUCNO010002401.1:0-12197 GCA_032353835.1 Enteromius viviparus
GAAAATAAATTCTGATACTGTTAAACATAACATTGTGTTAACTGTTCAAATAAATCTTCACTGTGAAGCAACACTTTGGCTACTGTATTTGCACTGAATTGGAAATGACATTGTTTTAAGTCAGTGGTGAACTAAAGTGGGCCGGTCTAAGACTTGGAACTCCAGGGCTGAAAAGAAGTCCCACTCCGGCCCTGCATCCATCCATCCTATCAGTCTGTCTGTCCGTCGGTCCATCCATCCATTCATCCATCCTATCCGTCTGTCTGTCTGTCTGTCTGTCTGTCTGTCCGTCCCTGTGTCCATCCATCCATCCATCCATCCATCCTATCCGTCTGTCTATCCGTCCATCCATCCATCCATCCTATCCGTCTGTCTGTCTGTCCGTATCCATCTGTCTGTCTGTCCCTCTGTCCATTTATCCTATCCGTCTGTCTGTCCGTCCCTCCGTCTGTCCATCCATCCATCCATCCTATCCGTCTGTCTGTCTGTCCATCCTTCCATTCGTCCATTCGTCTATGCAATTTCTTACACTCGTCTAGTTTGGGTACTAAATGAGTGACTTTATTAGAAATATGTATTTGTTTTCATTATTTAAATAGATTGTAATTAAGGACTCTTTTTAGTAGAACTGACTTAATATTTCCACTGGTATTAAACTAATTTACATTTAATATAGCTCCATTATGTAAAAACAAATATATTCAGCAAAATCTCAGAAGGCATGATCCAATAACTTAAAAAACACTGCCTATAGTGTATTTCATTAACATAAACATCTCACTCTTTTGGACTCTTAAGAAGAATAAAACAGCCAATATTTTATCATCTCACAGAGATTACTAAAGACAAAGAAAGAGACAGAGCAACAGACAGACATCTGGTATGGATGCAAGTAAGACAGTTGACGTCAAACAAAGAGCCAGAGTAAATAATGTAAATGGCCTTCTCTCATTGACCTGTCTGCATGATTCAAGTCACTATATATTATGTGATTGAGGATTATGGGGGCTATGCTAATGAGTAGTCATGTGCATATATGTAGGTCATATCACCCGCCCACTAACACCCTTCCAAACACAGACAGACATTTTGACAAGCCAATCATTGGATTAATGATGACAGTCACATTCACACATAGACTTCAACTGTAAACTAAAAATGTGTGATTTTTGCAAAGGCATCAATATGTCTGTTCAGCTCTTTTAATTTCTTAAGTTTTACAGGAAAAAAATCAATCAGTATCAATTTCATGAGCCCTGTACTATTCAACACAAAATAAGACAAACTTTATGACTTTTGGTTCAGTAACTGATACAAATTAATAGAAAGTGATTCAAATGAATATGAGATTCTTTTTCTTGGGAATCAGACTTCACTGGTAGGTTTTTGATTCACTAAAAATAATTGACTCATAAGTCTCTTTTAAATAATAGTGCTTGGCAACCTCTTAGCAGCCAACCAAAACCAGTATAGCAACGTGCTAAAACACCCACAAGGCATCATTCGTTTTGCACAAGCAATCGCCATTCACATAAGTTTTTTTTTCTTCATCAGAACAAGTTTGTAGCACTTGCTCACCAATAGATCCTCTGCAGTGAATGGGTGCCGTCAGAATGAGAGCCCAAACAGCTGATAAAAACAATAGTCCACGAGTAATCCACATCACCAGTTAATGTGTGTTTGTATTAAACAATTCTATCATTAAAGTGCCCCTATTATGGGTTATGAAGGGTTCATATTTTGGTTTTGAGAGTCCCCAACAACAGGTTGACTTGCATGCAAGGCCAAAAACATTTTCATTTTCTCATAATACTATTTGCTCAATAAGTAGCACACGATTTGTTTAGCAATTATCTTTTCCAAACCCCTCCTTTAATGTTAATCTGCGGCAATTTATTATTTTCATTTAAAGCAGTGTTTGCAGCACCTCAAAAAGTGGCAAAGAACGAATGTGCATTTAAAAATTAAGTTTTTCTCAGGTCTGCGCTCATAACAAGTGGGCGGGCAATATGCTAAAGTTTCATTTTGACGTCAACATGAAGCAGATTGGAACTCAGGTTTAAAAAAGACTCATTTCAGTGAGTCGTTTCTTTTGAGAGACCATAATAGGGTCCATAATAAGGCCCCTTTAAGGCATTTTAACGTTAAAACGTTGTTTATGGACAACACTTCAAGCTGTGAAAATGTCCTTCCCCTGTTGTCTTCCTGGATAAAAACCCACCAACATATTTGTTTAAAATTGATTTTGGACTGTTTGCTTATGTGAACGTTACTTGACCCGCGAGTAACCCGTGAGAGATTTCTCTCCCGATACAGACAAGATGACTAAATTCACCAGAGAAAGAAATATTATGAAGAACTCATCTTTTATGGAGAACATAAATTGTGATATTTTGTGATATCCATCCCCGATCAGAGCATAAGGGATAATCTGCCCTAACCATTTAATTCAGCCATTCTCACCAGGCATGCCATGTCGAAACAGCCAGTCGTGCCCATGAACTATATTTATACACGTTTTTCATTTTCTGGAGTATTGTCATCTGTCATCTGCTGGCGTAGGTGTTGGAGAAGAACTACTGTTTGCTTTCTGGAGCATTAGTCATTTTCTGAGAGCCAGGGGGCGGAACACAATGCTGCCCATCTACCGCCCAGCTCTGTTTTTCTCTTTCTCTCCCTCACTCTGTCCCTTTGTTGACCCCAGTGTTTTGCAGAAACACTGCATATTCCTTTGCTAAGTTGAGCTCCTTCCACTAGCATACAGCTGACAAAAGCACTATTTCGGATGGGATCTGTTTCTCAGGGCGGTGTCTGCAAAAAAACATTTGCATGTCTTCTCCGCGAAAAACCTCTCATGCATTTGGATGTCAATTAAGCTTAGCGGAGAAAGCTGTCTGTTAGCAATCCTGTTTATTTTAAATCTGTTTGCGTCAAATTCCCAAATTAGCTAAATGTTTTTTAAATGAAATTTTGCGTCTATCTGTTTCGTCTCATCATATATGATTCAGACGAGAGTTCAATTACAGAATAAATCTGATATTTCCATCTTACCATCTGATTTTACCTAGAATTTTCTTTAAAACAAATATATGCCGGAATAGAGATAAAATCTTGGAATACTGGAATTACATCAATGAGTAAAACCATTATGTAGAAATAGGGCTAAATGTGGAAAGTGAATAAAAGTGGAGGGAAAAAAGTGGGTGGAAATTCGGATCTGGCAGTTTTCTGACAGGACATTTTCCATTATGTTTACAAACTTTTCCTTAGACTTCCTTTAAACACCAAATTTAATGCAGAAATCAAAATTCTGGGAATTTTCCAACATAGTCTCACGAGCAATTCGTACATATTCGTACGAGTTGCCAAATTTGTGCCAATTCGTACTAATTCGTACAACCTCACTCGTACGATTTCGTACGATTTGTCTAAAATCACGTGATGGGTAGGTTTAGGGGCGGAGTTATGTTTAGGTCATTCGTACAAACTCATACGAATTGCCATCTCGTAAAATATGTAGGACTTAGAATAAATTGTATGAATTCGTACGAATGAGGTCGTACAAATTTGTACGAATTAGCCACCTCGTAAAATACGTACGAATTGCCGTGAGATCAGGTTGGAAGACAGCTTTGCATCTTTTCATCTTGCAGCTTTTCAGTTTTTATTGCATTTAGCAGACTTCTTTCGAAAACAATAAATGAGAGATAGTGCTTCGGAAGTTTTAAGTCCAGTGTACAATTATGTAATGTCCATGTCTTCCATGTGTTCTCAGTCCTCATCTTAATTAATCATTTCTGAGTGGTCCTCCCACAATGCTTTTTTTGGAAAGAGATGTACAGTATACACTCCCACAAAAGCTGTCACTGTGGCGGTACATTTTCAATAGGTACAATATTGTACCTGTAAGGTTCTAATATGTAATAGGTATTAATAAAGCTTTTCGCACCACAGGAACAAGCGTGTATACTACCCAAACTATTTTAGTCACGGGAACTATGTTTGGAGGAACTAAATTAGTTCCTACTTCAAAGTAGAGTCTAAAAACGTACCAGAAACTATCGATGGCGTAAGTATAAGCTGACTGGCTAAAAGCATACGAAAAACACTCTCACCTGCCATGATTTAAAATGCTGTGTAAACATATACTTTGTAGACATTGTATCAACTTATTTCTTTTATAAATGCCATTCACCTGAAAACTTCTTCTTTGTTTCCCTTGTTGATCGCTGCACGCAAATGACGTAAATTTCAACCATCTTACGCCACTTCTTATTACCCACCGTTGGTGCAAATGCAACCCATAAAATGTTTCTGGGAAATAGTTTAGATCCAACTCTAATCAAACACACATGCCTTTAATTTCCAAGCGATCCTAAAAAAAGGTAATTAGTTGCTTTAGGTGTGTTTGATTTTATTGTTGGAGCTAAACTTTGCAGGACAGTCGATTGGCAGGAGCAAGGTTGGGCACCCCTGCTTTAAGGTATCAAAATGGACCACGTACTGCTCGAGCTTTTGTACCTTTTTTTCCGAGAATGTAGAGTAGGGCCAAATTTTACAGTAAAGTGTCGATATAGTGCCTTTTCATCTTGAAGGGTTCTGCAATAAATGATCACATGGAGAACATGCACAAAGTCACAAACTTGGAGGTATAACAGGGGAAAAAATATTAATGCTAAACGTCTCACACATGGTACTTTTATAAGCAAACAAACTTCTTTAACATTAGATTTTTTTCTCTGAGCCATTGGATATTTATGTTTTCCTACAATACACTTTCAACGTTGACTGGCATTGATAAATGCAAAACCCTACTGTCTTTTTCAGATTTGCAAACTTATTTCACAAAGCAGTCTCACAATACAGACCATCAGACTGGCTCTTTTATTGTTTGTATTGTGGAGAGCAGAAGCTGAGTGCTACTGTTGGAGTGGCTTTGTGTTTGTGTGTAAAGATCAGCGATAAAGTTGTAATGGCTCCATGTAATCTCAGTGCTGGTACCAAAAGATGCTGCGGCCCATGAAAAAGGTGATTCTGAGTCATGCGTCACATTAGTCTGAAGTACTTCTGTCTGTATCGGATTTAAGCAAGGAAAAAAGAGAGTCGAAACTCTTCCATTTGGACACAAAATTGTTTATGGGCACTTTGAAGAAGAGGCTGATGTTGTTGTATAAGCATTGCATTGTGCACGCCGTTACAGCACAGCTATGTGTCTCCATTCTTTTTCAGATGTGAGACTAGGTTTGCTGTGCTACATTGAATGAGGCAAAAGAAGAGACAGCATGCACATGTTCAACAGTTGCGTTGAGAAAGTCTAAATGTGTTGAGAGTGATAGTCACATATAATCACAAAAATGTGTGCATGTATACATACTGTAGTCTTCACCGTGCTAGAAAAAGATGCCAAATTCAGTAAAAGAAAAGAAAGAAATAAGTATAATGTTCATTATTCACATTTTCTTGAAATGACGAAAAGCAAGTTGTCAAGCAAAAATGATAAAAAGCGGTTTATACATTTTGTGCACCATTTATTACATCCTTTTAGAGATCAAAGCTGTTCACTAAAAATCTGCTTAGTGCGCTTCATTGGAATATATGCACTGCATGAGGACATTTTGGGATGAATAATGGGGATCAATGATGGCTTGAATCACAGAGCAATAATGCAGATCTCTTCAAAGATACTTAAATATTTTTTGTCGTTTCTTGAGCTCAGCAATGCTCATTCACATTCATTATGGAAAAGAGCCATCCAAATAAGGAAATAAAATTACATTTTGTTTTTAATAGAAACTAAAAATTATGCAAGTTTGGAAAGACATTTGAACTACTGTAATAGTGAACTAATACTGTTTTTTACACAAATTCTAGCTAGTCCAATAAGTTTATTTGTGGTCATTATGGGTTAACCAGGCTGGTTTATATATTGTAGTTGGGCCTAGTCCATGTAACAGACCAAACTGAATCAGAAAAAAAGACGAAGAAGAAAAAAAAACATTGACATCTTTACTTTATGCTTTTATGTAATGTTATTCAGTTTTCTTTTTATGAAAATATATGGTAAAATGCTTTTAAACAATATACTTACAGTATGTGTGAGGCAATTAAATGCATGCCAGTTGCCATTAAATTAAACTGTATTACAGTTCAAATCTGGAATGGAATGCAATTAAAATGCAAACACTTTTTGACCCACTTAAGTATTTATGCTAAACTTAACATCATAGCATAATTCTAATTTACTCTCTTTAGTTACACTTATACTGTCATTATCTGCAAATACATTACAAATGCAAATTCAATACAATTAAGTGCACTTATTTGCACTTCTTTACAGTGAGATATACTATAGATATTATACAAAAATTCAGATGGACAAAAATGACCAGATGATGGATAATTGTTTGTTTTCTGATATTTTTAAATGTATTTTGCTTTAACAGCTTTGTTGAAAAGCCACTATGCCACTATTAAAAACCTCAGTGATACCCTCAGAATATTACCTTTATTTGTGTAGCTCAACACCAGGACAGATTTGAAAGGATCTTTTGCTTGCTGTGTTCAAAGAGAGAGCAGTATCCTGGACTCATATCTCTGTGTCAAAGAAGCTGAGCGTGAACGGAAATGCAAACTCTCACTGAAGCTCAGCTGGATTTTATGTATGTGTGTTTTTCTTTATAAAAACTGGTATAAAATCTATCCTGCTGTGCATTGGTTTGATGGCTACGAGGTAACTGGGAATATCTCACACATTCAGAAAGCCAGCAGGAGCTTTTAAAGGCTTCGGTGGCCCTAAATAAGATGCAGCTGTGATTCTGTTGTGTCCTTAAGCAAAACACTGGAAAGAGTGACGTACAGCTTTTTTGTGCAGTTATACAATATATATATATACATACACACACAAGAACCAAAAACACTTTGAAAAGAATCATGAAAGTGGTCAATTTACCTGGTGTACTGTATATATTAGAAAACAATATTAAAAATCATATAAACTGCACTGTTAAAGGCATTTATTCAATGGGGAACAGGTTGAATATACACACCAGAACCTTCAAACTGCACTTGAGCTTCAAAAATGTGAGAAAAATAAAACGCTTAAAAACTAAAATAAAGTAAAACTTTTGTCTCCGTTCCCTCCTTCAGGGAATGTGGGTTACATTTGTAACCTAGACATTACCCTTAGGAACACCCATGGAACAGGCCACGACCCTTGAGCCCGCGTTACACGGAGACCCCAACCGACAGGCGAGCTATTTTTCAAGTTTGTCAGAAGAGGAGTCTGCACGTAACCTTCCCAACACCCTGGGGGCCAAAGTGGGGGCTGCACATGGCTGCCAGTTGTACTGAAGCAGGTGGTTGTGGAAGAGGAGCACATGACTTAAACACATAATTCCTGCATGTGGAATTCAGGGAATTCAATATATCGATAAGATTATGGATATAATTGAAAGGGAAACACAGCCTTCTGGTTGACTGTTGAATATTGAGGTTTGTAGCCACTACCTACTGGGCTAAGGAGACACAGTAGGAGCACAGGCCGGAGCTACTCCGCTCTAGTTCCGACTGCAGGACAAGGAGGACTCAGGTTCGCCTATGCGAAGGGAACACTGAGATAAAAGTGCATGGATTCCGTGGAAATGGCACAGCAAGCCGACATCAGCCGGCCTCCCGTTCACCTGCTGTCTTCAGTGAAGACACGGGAAGACACAGCATCTACTCGGAGGTCGTAAAACCTTGCGAAGGTATTCGTGTCAGCCTGCAGCCCTACAGATATCTGCTAGTAAGGCGCCGTGAGTCAACGGAAGAGAAGAAGCAACACTCCTTGTTGAGTGGACTCTCAGTCCCAAGGGGCAAAGCTCTCCCTTGTATAAGTGTGCCAGGGAGATGGCTTCAACCACCCAATTGGCCAACCTCTGTTTGGAGACAGCATTCCCTTTCTGTTGTCCACCATAGCAAATAAAGAGCTGCTGGGAGAGTCTGATGCACCGAGTGTGGTCAATGTAGAGGCACAAAGCGCGTACAGGACACAACAAAAGTTGTGGTAGGAACCTTGGGTACGTATGTGGGCCAGGGTCTCAGTATGACATGAGAATCAGCCGGGCCGAACTCTAGGCTCTCTTCGTCAACAGAGAAGGCTTGTAGGTCCCCTATCCTCTTGATGGAGGCCAAAGCAGTCAGGAGCACTGTTTTCAGCTTGAGGTATTTTAAATCCACTGACGCAAGTGGCTTGAATGGGACCTGCTGGCCATGGAGGGCAACGGCGAGGTCTCAAGAGGGTACAAGGTGCGGTCTCGGGGGGTAGACCCGACGCGCACATCTAAGGAACCTTACGATGAGTTGGTGCTTCCTGAGGAATGTACCCTCCACTGCATCGTGATATGCCAAGATGGCAGCAAAATACACTTTAAGGGGCTCGCACACCGGACAAGAAGCGCAGCGTCGCGTCTAGGACAGCTCGAAGTATCACACACCAGACACGCACATTCTATAATATGATTTGTTTGCTCTATAAAAACATGCTACATATTTTTTCTATATGTTTACATTGTATTCAAGCTGTAAACTAATGTAAGATGTACAGTATTTGCAGCAGTGGTATCTTGGTATAATTAACAACAATTTGAAACAAATATGATGTTATTTAATATATAACAATGCAGTCAGGGCTCTGTAGCATGGCAGGAATTTGAACAGCGTCCTGAGTCGTAGCCGGGTGCCGCTGACAGACACCGAATTGCACCGCCGGTGTGCGTACACCCATAGAAAACAATGTGTTTGAATTTTAAAGACATGGGGCGACGCTGCGCTTCTCATCCGGTGTGCGACCCCCTTAAGGGGGACAGCCTATGCTCCAACTTATCCTGCAGGAAAGAAAGCACTACTGCAATCGTGCATCTCTGTGGGTCCTCTCTGCGAGAGGAACAACAGTCGATGAACAGACCCCATCTCAGTGCTTAAGCCTGCCTCATAGAGGGAGCTCTTGCCTGAGAGATAGTATCTATCACAGCACTTGAAAGGCCTGAAATGTCTGACACGTTCCGTCCAGGAACCAGACGTGCAAGTTCCAAAGATCGGGGCGTGGGTGCCAAATCGTGCCCATCGCCTGAGAAAGAAGGTCCTTCCTACCGTGAGGAACATGAGGTCGGCAAACCAGGTCCGGGAGGGCCAGTTTGGCGCTACCAGCAGAACTGCTCCTTGTCCTCCCTGATCTTGCACAGTGTCTGTGCAAGGAGGCTCACTGGGGGAAAGGTGTACTTGAGCCCAGGAGGCCAGCTGTGTGCCAGTGCATCCCTGCTGAGTAGCGACTCGTCGAGGGAATAATACAGCCGGCAATGAGCAGACTCGGGGGAGGCAAAGAGGTCTATCCTGGGAGATGGGGGCGTCGAGAAAGTGAGCTGTGGTGGCATCCGGCATCACAGCAGTTTTGAACTTGCTATGGTCCAGCGACCTACCGCAGGAAGGACGCAAGGGGAGCCATCTCACAAATGAGAGGCGAGTCCTCAATGTAGCCTTGTTCATCCGCTTGCAATGAATGCATTGATCATCCACGAAAGCCGCCTCAGCGTGTTCTTGGCGAGTTGAGATAATGACTACATCTGTGAATTCTATATATGACTCTAAAACGATCAACGTTGAGTTCAGTCAGTTCTTTGCGCAGGGCTTTTGTATGATTTCAGAAAACTTTAAAATGAGTTCACTTCAAAGTTCTTTAATTGAGGAAATAACTGCTTTGATTCAGGACAATATCACCTGATTAACAGCTGATCTTTAGCTCAATTCTTCTGATGAGTAATTAGTGGACATTTTTTTCACTACATAGTAGGATTGGAGAAGTTTTCCTGAGGTCGTGAGGAAGCATTTGATGGGATAACTTTGCAATGTTTGTACTCTAAAATTAGAGTATTTTCCAAGATGTTAGTCTTTTGACTAAACAGTAAAATCAGATCAACTCAAAATATATAGAGAGAGGTATAAAGAACAAATGAGTCCTGTTAGGCTGGGTACACACCACAAGATTATTAGGCTGATTTTGGGCCGATTTCTCCACTTCCGACAATCCTAGGTAATGTCCCGCTTATCTTAAACTTAGCTTACAATGTGCAGTTTTTTAAAAGTCCTTTGGGATTGAACTTGTCAGACTGTATGAACATTAAGATCATGTCACACTGCATAATGGCAGAATTTCGTTGGAGGCTAAATTTGATCGCAACGGTCATTAATTGGCAGTCGATGTCATGTCAACATGTCAAACTAACGATCACAGACTAGATTTTAGCCTGGGATTATAGGAATTTTTTTAGGATTTTCCAAATTTGTCTCAGAAGGCCAAATCGTGTCCTAAAATCACACAGTGTGAGCCAGGCATTAGTGGTTCTTTATCTTTATAGATTTTCTTGTGTTGTGATGTGTGTTAAGAGTGATTGAATCGGCTCTGAAGGACGTCAGAGGAGCCCCCCGCAAAACAATATCCAGTCAGAAAGCAAGCTGTCAGAAGACGAAGGCAGAATGAATGCATGGCGCAGCACAAAAGTATATATAGACAGCAGATATCTATGAATCTAAGAGATTTATGAAGATCAGTTTGTGGCAATAGCAAGAGTGTTTATACAATGTGTCCTGTACAACATTTACGTTCAAGTCTTGAGAGTTTTTGCAAGATTTTCCATGTACAAATTCAGAAAATCTGTATGTGTGTGGTGTGCTGTGTTGGTCACATTGCGGCACACAAGACACTATGGGAGCAAAACGTATATTTAATGTATATATATATATTTTTGTCACTACAAGATTTCAACATTGTGGCACACAAAGTTTGTAACCAGGCTGTTTTGGTCACCTCTGTCTCCCATAGTTTATATTTTTTTCCTACTATGGAAGTCAATGGTGACCAAAACTGCCTGGTTGCAATTTTTCCTCAAAATACCTTCATTTGTGTTCAGAAGAACAAAGAAATGTAGACAGGTTTGGAAATACTTGAGAGCTAGTAAATAATGACAGAATTTTTGTTTCTGTGTGAACTATTCCTTTAAGGAACACTCTGCTTCACAATGCCATAAAATTACCCTTTTTTTGCCTTAATGGTTCCATTTAGACAGTGGTTTCAATCCTGTTCCTCGGGACCCACAGCTCAGCACATTTTGCATATCTCCCTTATCTGACATTATACTCATTTGAGTTCATGAAGCTCTTTCTTAATGAGCTGATGATCTGAATCAGGTGTTTAAGTTAGGGAGACATACAAAATGTGAAGAGCTGTGGGTCCCCAGTAACAAGTTTGAAAACCACTGCACTAAGAAATCTGATTAACTTTTTTGTTTCACGATAAGTTCTTTGGGGTGAAATAAGGTTCTTCAGATTCTAAAAAGGTATATTCTGTTTTAACTCTCATATTCTAACTATAACCAAAGAGGTTCTTTGTGGAACCACAAATGGTATCGCTGTTCGTTGGCATCACTGTGAAGAACCTTTTAAGCACCATTATTTTTAAGAAACTAAACAAATACCAAATAAAGTCAAAAAACAGACTGACATTTTAAAGGTACCAGAAGTACTGGTAATAAACGTGAAAAGAGTGAAAATCTCTAGTTTGACCGACAGAGGTTCTTTATTACTCTGAATGAGGTTTTGCAGTGAGGCTTCAGATGTTCAGTGTTCAGGCTCCATGAGATTTTGCTCTTAAACATCTACTAATATTTTGTGCTCAGTAAGGACACTTGAATTGCTTTTTAGAGTCTGATCAAGAAGCACTGTGCTCTAAAACATGCACTTTTAAAGTGGCTTTTAAAGTACAGCAGACCACTAGAAGGACATGTTCTTTTTTTGGTCTCTAAACATGCTAAAATTCATGGAGAAACCAAAAGTTACAATCATTCATATTTTTAAAATTAATGAAATTATTCAATTGTTTGACATCATTAGCTTAAAAACGCAACTGTGATTTATTTTAAGAAAGAAAGATAGAAGGAATAAAGGATCAGAGAAATAGGCACTCTATACAGTATATCTCAACCCAGTCTCATACAAAAACGTACCCTGACTACGTTGGTCCAAAGTGCAAAACGTAGAGGGGTTACAAAAATGGCCCTTAAATTGTGTGACTGTTACGTTTTTTGTCATGGTTTAGCTGTGATCCACGCACGGATTTGGATTCAAATATTGGGTAATGATATTGCCATTATTGTATTGGGGTGTGA
>JAUCNO010002402.1:0-12192 GCA_032353835.1 Enteromius viviparus
CTATGTACTTCATTTATGGATACTGCTCCACGTTTTTGTTTATATTATTAAAAGTATTTTATTTTACGTTTTGTCTCCTTCGCCTTGCTTGAAACGATACAACCGCGATCCCCGCGTAAAAGATACTCTAGACAACGTTTACTCTTTCACACAGACTGGTACGTGCACTTTTACTGAATCAAACTCATGAGTATAGAGTCCCCTGACATTCTGTGGCCGTTAGAAACACATAAACAAGAAAGAGAAGTAAAATACAATATAAACATTAAATGAAATACTAATAAAAATACAAATACAATTGAGAGCATACATGAGAGAGAACGAGAGGACGTGATAACGAGGGAGTGCCATAGTGAAAAACAAGGGGGCAGAGACACAAGGGAACAGACATTTCCAACATAAAGGTCCACAACTGACTAGACAGGGAAACATTGACAGTAACTGTTGGAGCTCGAGGACACCCCATCTGGACAACGTAACAATTACTTGTAAAATGCAGTGCACTTTTAAAGAGTATTTTTCATATGTATCATCATATAGCCATACATGGCCTAGTTTCTCATTTCTATAGTTTTTTTAAATTTATATTGCAATTTATTTTCGAAAACACTGCCATATATATTTTTTTTGTTTAATAAGGGAATACTGTTCACTTATTCATATTGTTTTGTTTCAGTGTATAATGGAGGAGCGTCTGCAGATGGGTGATGACTGGAAGAGCTGTTGAACACAGGCATCTACAAGACAAAGAAAAAAAATAAACACTAAGATCAGCTTGATAGCTTATTCACCGATAACAATTATTAGACTCATTATTGAGTGTTTTACACATTTTTAATACATGGGCCTCATTTACAAAGTGTGTGTACACTTACAGTAAATCCACACCAGCGCTTATATTTATGAAAACTGTCTTTGACGTGGAAAAGTGTTAGTGTCACGTCAGGGTCTGAGAACCCTGAAGTTTTTGTTCTGAAAAGTCTACAGGATTTGGAAGATGACTGCTGATCTTTTATATGTTAATGACATTAATTATGAGTCGTTTACGAGGCTGAGAGCTGAAAACATTCAGTTTAAGATAATTTACGATTCATAGGTTTGACTTCAGAAAGAGAGGAGTTTCTACCAATCACATGTGAGAGATGATCGTAAGATCAGATTTAGGATGCTTTCTGAGCAACAGTTTATAAATAAGGCTCATGTATTCTCAACAGTACATTTTATTCATGTATTACTTTTTGTAATTAATTAATTCATTATTTTTTTAAACCATTTTACTCAAAGTTCAACTAATCTAATCTTGGGTTACAAGCTTTTCTTACGTCTGGTCTGTTAAGATCCTGGAAATGAACGGCCGTGAAATCAGAAGACTGTGAAACCTGAATGAACTGCACCTTTGGAAAAAATACACAAGTAATGTTTAGGATTAGGAATGCATAAGAAACTAGTTTAACCCCTTAACTGCCTCCTGTTTTTATTTCACTGTATAAGAGCTAAATCCTAATGTATCAATGACAAACTATATATCACTGGAAAGGTCTAAGGCTCCTAAATAGATATTTTGAGTAGATGTGCTGCTCCAGGACAGTTCTGAAAACCATTTCAGAGACATGTGGTAAAATGTGACTTGTATAAAATATACTTCATGCTTGTTTAGGTTTAAGGCAGCTTTAATCTTCGTTTTGGTAGCTTCATGACTTAACTGACCATGTGCAATAAAAGCTAGGAACTATCAGAGACAGTAAACAAGGCACAGGTCAGGTTAGGCAGAGAATGATGAGGTAACAATCTGAGGTCAGCAACAAGATTAAATTAAACGCTCAGAAATTACAGCAATGCACATCAAGTCTTTGCGACAGTTGGTGTGTGAGTATTGCTTAAATGCTGTGGTAAATGAGGGTGTGGGTTTGGCTGATTGTGAGCAGGTGTGTGACTGCAAATTTGAAACAGGTGAGAGTGCGCGGTGCATGATGGGAGATGCAGTCCAGAGGTGATGAGGCGATAGTTTGAGGTTGAGAGCAGACAGACCTAATCATAACAGTTAATTCATTTCATATTGTTCTACTTAATTCCATCAAAAGAGGTGAAACATTTTTTCTTTTCTTTTTTTGTTTTCACTCGGGAATTCTTTAATTTTGGGGCACTGCATGAGGTGCTGCATTAGTTACACATCATTAAGAGAGTTAAGAAGTTAAAAGATGTAAGAAGTACAAAGAACTGAAAAAACCCTAGGCTATCAAAGGTTTAAGTTTATTCCTCTTGAGTCAGAGAGGCCAATGATGTGTTAACATGTTTTGCTGTATGTGTGTAAGTTACGTTACTGCCTGTTAATGTATAATCAGTCAATAAAGTGTATTTCTGTACATGTTGAATGTGCACTTTATTTTCTTTTCATGTATTTTTAATTTATTATTTTAGAAGGATAAGTTAAATATTTCTTTCATAGTTCTGAGGTTATTAGTTATTGTTAGTTATTGTTAAAAAGAATGGAATGACTTCAAAATAGCCTAAAACAAGCATTGGCTGTGGTTTGTTGGCTTTGTATTATTTGCCAGATTATAACCATGAAAACTAAAATTTTGTTATTCTTTGTTTTCATGTATAGGCGTAGAGTCTATTATTATGAAGGTCTAATTAAATTCCATTGGTAAGTTACACAACACTTGAAATTATGTATTAATTACTTAAATGCATTACTCTGTATTGCTGCATAACATACTCGTTTTGGATTGATTTAATTACTGTAAACTGTCATGAGATCAAATTCAGAATATTGATACATTTATCTTGTAAAGTAATCAGTCTGCAAACACTTAACAAGTCCTAAAATTTGCGACTGAAGTCATGTATCTTGAGTTACCCAAATCTGATAAATAGGTGGTCACCCAAATCCCAATCCTGCTGAATCATCTAATATTGTTTTTAACTTACTGGATCAGCTGGAACTTTTGTATTTAACAGTTGACCTGAAACCCACAACTGTTGTGGAGATCTGTTGCCTTCTGATGAGAGAGGATGTCTGTCCCACACCCGTCTGAACAGGTCAAGGTCCTCGTTCAGTCTAGGCACCATGACATAGTGCAGACATATGAGGTGTCTTTCATTGTCTGGGTCCAGTGCTCCAATTTCCTGCAGATGCTGGAAAGCTGCATAATAATTGGAGGTAACTGCACACCACACATCCCTCCACAGACGCTCAATACGTTGGTTGTGGACACTTCTTCCAGTAATATAACCGGTCTTCTCTAAATTGTAAACAGAAGGAAAAGAAAAAAACAGTCACTGTTACTATTAAAAACACCATAAAAACTGCAAAAAACAACAAATTTCTGTTATCCTGTATCCACCATGAGGAACCATTGACAGCTGTGCCGTCATACGTATCATTCACAGCTGTAAGATATGTGCTGGTTTTTGCTATTTAAATAAACATTGACTATATTTCCCCTTCTCAGAAATAACAAAGATTCAAGGCTAAACATTGGTATGATGGCATCTTGTCTCTGGCCAAAAATAGTCATATGCAAAAATTTGCAACATAGAATATGTCCTAAAAATGCATTCATATAAGTTTGTACATGTATACAGTTCTCTGTTGTTGCTTGTAAAGTTGTTACTTTTACATTTAGCTGCATGTAGTTCAAAATATACAATATATTTTATGATTTGGTAGTGAAAGGACGTCCAGCAGGTGATTAATTATTAGCTTGTTTTCATTAACATTTCAGCATTTAAATTAAATAAAACAATACACAAAAATGTATAAATATTTTATGTTGTCTTACCAGACCCACGAAGAGGATGCTCCAGCATAAACCTTGCTACATCAACATTCTCACCTCCCTTATCGCTCCTCACCCTACTCGGCAAACCAAACTGCTCAACAGCTTCCAAAAATGCCTCCAAAACGGTTGAGGCCTGGTTGTTAGTAGATGCCTTCAAGTACATGATTTTACGGCTGAATCCATCTATGCCCCCATGGATGACGATGCGCCACCTTACAGGGAGAACCAATTGTCAGGTTTGTGATTTTTATTCCCCATAGTCTACGACCTCTGATTATTAAAACAAATATACACGTATACTGTTTTTGAAACGACATTGTCATTGCTGTGACAGACAATGATAATTAGTGAAGGATAGAACAAAACGTATGACAAGCCAATTTAATATGTATTAAGGTGCTTTTCGCATCTTCTACAGTTGAAGATAAAACTTTGAAATGTTCTAGTAGTAATAATATTGTGAATCCCTAATAGCAAAACAAATGTAGACTCAAATGATTTCATAAGTTCCCGCGTGCTGTCCGGGTGTGAGCCGGGAGATCAGTGGATCTTATTTATACTGGATACGTATGGACCTGATTGATAAAACGAAATAGGATGATTGATTGGGAAATGCAGCGCTTTTTTGAATCACTTGTTCAGTAGAATGTCTACCCACTTGATGAGTTTGTGATTTCCATCGATGTGCCAAAGGGACAACGGTGATGGAACTGAATATACCCTTCTGTGAACAAAATTAAGGTGCAATCCACGCAGCAGAGTGCCCACTGGATCCACAGCCTTCAGTGTTTCCCTGACTGCAGATCGTGTCACTCTACATTAGAGAGGAGAGCACAGCTGTTAGCATCAGCATTTTTTACTGTAATCCAAGCTTTTTGATCTGCTTAAGCTACAAATTTGAATGAGTAAACCATACTTTAAAAAGGCATGCAAACAGACTGCTTTGAAAAAAAAAACTAAAACAAGTAAAGTGAAATAATTGAAGTAATTTGTACTAATGAAGATTAATTTAGTGTTGTAAACTTACATTTACTTAACGTAATTGATGACAGAATTATTGCTCTAATGTTTATATGACAATAATATTTATCTTTATGGTAATACTGGTCAGTCAATTAATGAAACAAGCACAACGCTTGTCAGCATAATGTAATATTTTAAGGCCTAAGAATAACACTATATAAGGAAGATACTTCGTTCCATTTCAAAAACCACATATAAAAGTATCTGCCTTACCTAATGTTTGAGCTCTTAAGATATCCAGAGACCATGGCATATCCTGAATTTGGACACCGCTGAATGAAGTCACTAATGACTTTTCTCAAATCTTCAGCAGAAATCTGGCTGTATGTTTGCTTCACAGAAAGTCCATAATCCTTCAGTCTTCTCTTTACAGTGCTTATACTCACATGCAACAGACGGGATATCTCAGGAACAGTAAAGTTTAGCTCAAGGAGGTATTCAAGCTGTTCCAAGGTGATGTTAAAGGCAGGCCGTCCCCTCTCACCAGTTTGTTTACAAACTGGAGCTTTGTAACCATGACATGTTTTATCCCTTGTTGATGCAAGAAGCTCATGTGCTTCCTGTAACATTTCCAAAACATTTTCCAAGTGTCCAAATGATGAACGGTCAGCACATTTTCCAATTAGACTGATCACATTCTCTATTTGGTACAGCACACAATCAAGATCATCTTCTGAAACAGGCCTTGACATTTTCTGTCCTAAAGATGAGAGGAATTCTGCAGTGCGGGCTACAACATCTTGAGACCGTTCAGTCCTAAAGTTGGCAGTAAAAAAAACAACATGAATAAACATAATTTCAGATCCCTTTTCCCCTCCAGTAGATTTTCTTCATTTTAATTGCATTTCAAAGAGGAACAAAGGTCTTACAGGTTTGTAATGACATGAGGGTAAGTAAATAATGACAGAATTTTCATTTTTAGGTGTACTATCCCTTTTAATAATGTTTGAACTTTATATTCGTTTGGCCAGAAATTTTTGGTTGAGTATCAACTTGAAAATAAAGCATGGACAATATTTACAAAAAATAATTTAAAAATGAACAAAAAACAATGCAGTTAATGTGAAGATTAATTAGAATTTATTGAGAAACATCTTATGTTACATTTGTCTCATTGTGACAACTGAGAAATAATGAGCAGAGAAATTACAGGTTAAAACATTACACCTAATGTGTCTCTATTAGCTCAATAAAAATAATCTATATTTGAGAAACTTTAGAAACTTGTGTGTTCAAACAGATTTAACAATTTAACAAACAGAGACAAACAATATATTACAGAATTCATATTTTTCCAAACCCAGCTGATCCATGGACTGCCTCTATTAGAAGTTCAAGAAGGTCATCTTCAGAAGAAGTACCTCTTGGTAGGTACAGGACCACTGAACAGGTGGAGGCGTAGGGAAATCGTTTAGATTTACTTTCTTGGTCAAAAAAATGAATTTCAGGCTGCTGTGGGAATCCAAGTGGCGGCACAGAATCTGCTCCAGTAACAAAAGCAAGGAGGTCTTCGAATGACAGCTGCACTTTTTTTTCTGTACAATAAAAGTTACATCACAAAAATACAGTTTATTTGCTCAGTTGTCTCATTTAAATATTAATCGTATTAATCGTAAAATTATTTACTTACTGAAATACAAACAAGTGACAAATTTGTTGCTTTATATTTATGCCAAAGTATTACTTCATCTGACAAACAATCAAAATACATGTAGAGTTCTTAAAAATAAGTAGATGATGCTGTTTACAAGTTATAGGCACCCAACATACATAAACAAGCTCACCCTAAAATAAAATATGTGAAACTGCATTCAGTTTATTTATTATTTATTTATTTATTATTATCATTCAATTATTTGCCAAAAAATAGACATTGTTATTTACTTATTATACACATATTTTCCAAACCCATAAAATAAAAAATAAAAATTAAGCTACAGAAAGTATGTCTTTTGTAGAGATATGATTGATTTATATAATGCACAGATAAAAGGAAATCAACAGACATATTGATCAATTAAAAACCTTTTTCATGTTTCAAAGTGCAAATGACAAAGTAAATGACTTTTTTTGTTGTTGTTGAAATTACCCCTTAAGTTACTTTAAAGCTTAAACTTTAAAAGTACCTTCAATTGAAGTTAGGAGACATTCCCAAGAGAACATTGTTTCCTCCTCAGCTTCCCTCCTGTTGGAACCATCCTCACTCCAGACAACTTTAAATAACAGTCGGAATGGAATCCTTGTCAGTTGACCTGTTGTATGGGTGAAGACTGTCTTGAAGGCATTCCAATGCCTTTCCACTGTCTCCCACAGCAGACCACAAGAGTTTACCCCTTGTTTGAATTGGTTGCTCATGTTTGACGTTCTAAAATGACAAATAAATATTAGCAAAAAAAAAAAGATGCATCATAACTTCACATCAGTTGGTGGTGAAATACACATGCTCTCAGACTCAACCAGAAGTAAACAGTTTATGAAATATTTTGAAAATGTTTTGTTTTACTTTAGAAAAACTGATAAAACATAATTTTGTAAAACCTCATTCAATAATACAATTTTGTGAAAGAGCTGCAGATTGTATCAGTGAAACATTGTTCATATTTAATTTACACAAGTCATCTGTGCAGTCATGCTGCAGTGCTTTGTCTGACTATATTGGATACAATTAAAAAAATGCAGCTATATTTAAATACTTTACTTATCAAAGAAGAAAAAAATGTCACTACATCAATTTTTTTATTACTTTAAAACTTGCCATTTAAATAATGCAATTGGTAATAATACCTGTGAAAAATTAGGTGTTTCACAACCTGTCCATAAATATGTGGGAGGTGTTCAAGTTTAGCATTGTAGATCTGCGGCACTCCACATTCAGCAATCCATTCCTCAAGATCATGTTTTAGCTTTACACAATCCTCTTCAGTTTTGCACTGCTTAATCTTTTGCAACAAAGTAACAAAAGAGAAAGAAAAAGGCTTTGAAAAGCTTATATGAAACACTAAAAACATATGGTATATGTTAACCAATTTATGAATACCTTCAGGACATTTTTCTGCACCTCCCTGTCTGGCAACAACTCACAATGGAAGTGCTCTAGATCTACATCCTGACCACACATTAGCAAAAACAAGGCAGGGTCTAGAGCTTTGAGGCCTGGCCCTCCATGTAACAGAGACCAAGCAGTCAGTTTCCCTGCTGTATGGTACCTGCCCTGCTCTAAAGCTGACTGATCAAAAGTAAAATAGAGGTTTCCTTCCTGTCCCTCAAAAACTCCCAAGGATGATTGGACCTCCTTCATCAAAAGCCTGTAACAAATATAATAAAATATCTTTGGTTGTAATAATCAAAAAAGTACATAAGATTTACTGGTTGACCTGGCATAAATTGTAACTAGAAGGTTTTTGCTTTATTTTGGCCAACCTCTGCAATTATTTTTTATAATATCATGTGGAAATGAAAGAGCAGAAATTTACAAAAGTTTTCAATGAGACATTAACAAAGGCCAGATACACTGAAGATGGAACACAGGTGTACTAGCAAAGGACCAGGCAGAACTTGTTTAATAATGCGCCAAACAATTAAAGAAAGTCCTAAATACTAAATTAAGGATGGAGGTTAATTTTAATGTATCCTAGGTAAAATCTGACTTCTGTAAAATGCATTAAAATAGCTTTTATGAGGACAGTACTGCTTTCACAGTGACAGTGTTTTGCTGCAATTGGCACAAATAACTTTACAAAGTTAATAAAATAATCTCGAGAAATCGAATATGAATTTCATGACTCCTTTAAATATGATGTTGTTGGTCTGTTTACATTGGTTAATGCATTATGCTATGCATTACGCTTTTATTCAGTATCTTTTTATTGTATTGAATAATTGGTTATCGGTCAGTATAGTCCAATATATTTTTAAATGTTGATAAATTCTTTCTTTTAGTCAACCTTAAATTTATACATATGTGCATGTAAAGGTCAGTAACCGACCAATGTGAACCCACCTGAAAAACTCCCTTGTGGGACCACCATGGTCTTCAGCAAGCTCGCCTACAAATTCAATTTGTGGTCGTTTGTGCCATGCAAAGTATGTTTTTCCAAGGGCGGTGATGGCACTTTGCAGTACACGTTTTCTCCTAACCACCACAGTTGTAGTACTTTCCTGAGTAATATTTTTACTTCTGAAGTTACTTAAAACCTCAGTGATGTCATCCTCATCCTTTATGAAAAGTATCAGAATAAAGAATAAATAAAAAGCCTGGGAGCTATATGAATGTGTAGAATGAACGTTCACTTACATGAGCTGGACTGTAAGGTCGAGCAGGAGATGATAGCATCTCTAAATCTTCCTCAGAATCGCTATCCAGCAATATTTCACTATATGAAAAAAGTGGGGGAAAATTGGGATTAGGATTTGGTTTAGGACAGGGCTCTCCAGTTTAACTTCTGGAGGGTAAGTGACCTGCAGAGTTAATCCCAAACCTAATTAAACAGACCTGATGAAGCTAATCAAAGTATTCAGAAATATTTAAAAATGATGAAGAGGTGTGCTGGATAAGGGTTGGAAGTAAACTATGCAGATCACTGGCCCTCCAGGACCAGAGTGGAGTAGCCTTGGTTTAGGGTTACTTGCATGTTTACCCTAGGCATAATTCATTGTTAATTCAATAGTACAAACATGCATGAAGGATGCACCTAATAAGAAAGTGTTACCCGATTGTTTTTTGGATAAACAAGTATGTAAACTTTCCTAAATGTATGCCAAGTTTTTTTTGCTTAAAAATTATAAAGTAAACAATTACACAACAACTTTAAACAGTAGACACAACTCACCTCAATGGTGTATACAGACACCCTGTACTTTGTCCTGCTGCATTTGGCGGCTGTGTCTAAAAATGAACAGTTACCATCAAAACATAGTACTAAAAGTTAATATAAATTGCATAATCATAACATTATGCATTGCAATTTAAACTCACAGCTTGTGGTGAAGTTGCCTGAGGACATGTGTCACAGTCTTCTGTAACTGTCTCCTGGTCATGTTTGTATAGAAACATATTGACTTTGACTTTGATTTGTGAGCCCAGGTGCTTTATAAAAAAACTGAAAGAATATTTTTATTGCAATAATGCTATTGATCACTTACTCTTCACTTTCTGACAATGAAGAAGATGAGTCTTCATTGTTGTCTTCAGTGAGGTCCACTGTGCTGCTAGCCCTAAATCAATAATTAAACTTGTGTTATGTCATTTGAACAGTTCACATGTTTAGAGCCTTCTGCATCTGTTTCTTATATTTTATATTAACACGTACCCTGAACAACTGTTGACATGTTCTTCCAGTTTGTGGACAGCTACATGTTTGTGACACAACTTGCATTTTTCAGCAGCTACCTCCTCCTTTAAAATAGGACAAATCATTTTTTGCAGTTTTCACATTTTTCCATCATGAAATTTAAATGCACATAAAATTATGTAAAATACCTTTGCTTGTGGTTCTTCCGGCTCTACGTAAATTGCTTGCTGCAGTGGCACAATATAAGCCAAAGCTTTGTTGAGACTACTCTCACAGCGAAGGAATTTCACATTATAACCAGAATGTGGCACTGGTATTTGTGTCAGTGCCCGGCTCCGTCCACATCTCATTATTTTAAAGCCACCTGCATCTCTTAGCAAAGGATATGCATTACACAAGTGTTCACAAAATTCAGTGTATGAAGAGCTGTTATTGTTAGGAAAAGTGATTTTCCTTTTTCCCAGCCCGGCATTTTGTAAGACACAACGCTCCTCTGGTGAAGGGGCCACATCAGCCTTAGGCTCCGCAAGACAAAAAAAATAATGTGTCCAGGGTGTTTCATATTGTCTGCGGGACTGAGTTGCCCGCCTTGCTGTTGGCTGTCTGTATGGCTGAAAAAGTCTGGAAAGATTAGCCTGCACAAAATCAGATCTGCTGGTTGATGGTTGTGGGAAATTAATGGAATTGGGTAGCTGATGAGAAAAAGAGGTTGTGTGGCCTGTATGCCCATCACTTGCACGATGATCAACTGTTGCTGCAGTGTCAGCAGGGTTTGCTTGTTTGGGTGTTTGGTTATTTAGCAATATCTGAACAGCTTCTTGGATAAGTCTGGCAGCTTTCAAATTTGTGTCACATGTACTAGGTAAAAAAACAAAAACAAAACAAAAAAACCATTATATTTACTTACACTACCCTGAGTAAGATATACATTTTTTAAAGAATTAATGTAATAATATGTGAGCCATAGAATGAGTTATATGCTCCTAAAAGTCAAAATAAGAAAGCATAAACGAACCTGTACAAATTTCACATGAGTAGAGTGCAAATATCCATTTATAAGTTTTTTTTTTACTTATAGTAAATATTAAATAAAATTTGCCACCACATTTTGGGAGTTTTAGTTTCTTATGGAAGGTATTATTTCATTACAACTCCATTTTCTAATAATTCTATTTTCATATTTTCACTTAAAAATTACAATTATGTCATCATTTACACACCCAAATGTTGTTTCAGACACACTTTGTTGAACTGATAATAAAAGTAAACAAAAAGCAACATACCAAATTTTTATCCAAAACGCATTAACAGAGGGCAATGGATAATTATTGTACTGGATGTGGCTTAAATAATCAGATAATTATGTAAAAAATATACTTACTCTGAATTACCTGCCATTTTTTGAGCAGTTAGATTAACCTAGAAGGATGAGAATCAGGCATCAGTTTTGAGAATATGCTGTATTTGTTCATTTTATTTAAGGAAAGAAGATACACAACAATACAGACCATATCCAATTCCTGTATTGATAGATTTGAGCAGAATTTAAAAAGTCACATTAAATCTGAAATGGTGGTGTAGGATAGACTGGATTTATTTAATGATATGATTAGTTAATTTGCTGACACAGAGAAAACATGTGATGGCCAAGATAGGTGAACTTGAGGAAAAAAAATGTTGAAAAGGTGCAATCCGTATTAGTTTTTTACAGACGCTAGGACCCATTTCTCAATACTTTTGCAGAACTCTTCATACAGTAAGCACAGCAGAGGTCTATGTGGGCTAAACTGAGGATCAATTATCATTGTTTTGGCACAAAATGCATTCAATGACTCCATCTCTCAAATTTCATGAATTCTTTTCACACAACAACTGACAAACGTCTTTGTACGTACAGCACATTTTGCACGTGCTGACATACTACTTTTAAAACTGTTAAACTTATGTTCAAAACAATAACATAATGCCAAACCGAATAAGACAGCAAAATTTTATTGCAGTTGAATTTTTATAGATTAGCATTACTACTGTATCTGTATCAGTGGATGATGTGTATACAAACTCTTGTATTTTGGAATTACTTAGTGCAAAAA
>JAUCNO010002403.1:0-12192 GCA_032353835.1 Enteromius viviparus
AATATAAATAGCTAAATGTTATGCCTAAAAAGCCAAAAACAATGTTTTTTTACATTTTAAATTCTTTTTTTAAATTTTAGACAGACATTTTTCTTTTTGTTAGCATTACCTCAATTAACTTATTTATATATATATATATATATATATATATATATATATATATATAAACTAAAGAATTATTAAATCATTCTAATATACATATTAGAAGGATTTAAAACTTTAGTCAAGTGAATGTATCTTGATTTAGGAAAGTCTGGCATTTGTTCTGCAAAACAAATAATTTTCTGCAGTCTATGTACAAGAGCTGGAAATCATGAGATGGGGTCTGGTTTAGATAATTTTGCTATTCCCGCCCCTCACCACCCTCTTTTCCTCCTTCTCCCCCTCCCTGCTGTGTCTAACTAACTCCAGATGGTGTCTCAGACTCTTTAAAAAAATGATTTTGCTGAGTCATAATTACTATGGTGTTTGTTTTCTTGCATAATAATAATGGTCCACTACCACTGACTAAAATGCGACCATCCCATCTGCCGTCTCCATCTATTCTCTCTGAGACTCTGCTCTGATCTTTTCCTCTCCGCCTTGACTTCATCCTCACCATGGAGACACACTGCAGATCACTGGGGAGGGGCTCTCGGTGTATTCTGACTGGATGGGATGAATAGGGAGTTTCTCCCTGAAGACTTGAGCTGTTCCGAGCGAGTATACCTTCCTGACTTCTTTTATGCGCTTGAGTCTTAACAACCCTGGCACAGACAGGTTGCTGTCTTCCTGGTAATATTTACGAATTTTAGAAATAGTTCAACAAGTTGTTTAGAAAAGTTTCATACCACTCCACTATTGGGACCATCTCATTGTCTGCCTGATTTCCAACCACATGGTCAATGAAGTCCAGCTTCCCGCTTGGCCTGTAAAAAAAAAATCAGCGTAAGAGACGAAGAAAATGACACTGATAGAAACAATTGGAGTGTGATGTCAGATATGGACCTCTTATATAAAAATTTCACAAAAGAACAATGATCACCGTCATCAAACAGTTTGAATACTACACTCACAATTGTGCCAAGAAAGGGTCACAGAACAGAGGAGCACTGTATCCTGGAAGGAAGATCCCATTATATCCTGCACGCTCTATAAATGTATGAGTGGTATCACCATACTAAAACAATAGGTAAAGACAAATCAGAAAACAATCATTTAAATGATCATTTTTCTCTCATATAAACAGTATAAAATTAACATAACAAATATTCTAATATATTTTAAAATATAACTTATTTTCTGTGATTGCAGAGCTGAATTTTCAGCTCTTTGAAATCTTTAATAATGTTATAAATGGCTACTTTAAATGAATACATTATTGCCGAATTAAACTATTAATTTGTCTTTAAAAATCATGACATGATACATACTGTCTGCAGCACTGCCAGCTTCACCCTGCCCAATTTATTCTCCACAACATGCGGCTCTTTAATGATGATGGCACCTCGTTCTCTCGCTTTCTGTAGAACAAATCAAGAAGGCAATAAATGATTATTGTAAACAGTGCCCAGAAAGCACTTTTTTAGAAAAAAAGCATGAAAAGAAAACAGTCGACAATCACCTCTACCAGGAAGTCACAGTTCTCTACAGTGAAAGCTACATCTTTAACACCATCTCCATGTTTTACCAAGTGATCTCCCATCTCTGTTCAGCAAAAGGGCGGATTATTCAGTATGAAAGACTATGCAAGAATATGCAGTACTCATTTACAAGTCTTACCTTTATTACCAGGATTCAAGGCAGAGGTGAAGACATAAATAATCTACAGGAAATAGAAAACATTTTTAGAGAACATCTCCCAAGGCTTCTAGGGAATGCATTGAATGTTATAACGAGGATGGACAGGAATAACACAATCTGACTCTCACCTTCCCTTGTTTCACCACATGAGACACAACTTCACGACTGCCTGTCTCCAGCCCACGATACGCCAGGGGCTCAAAACCCAGTTTGTTACAGTAATAAGATGCTGCCTGGGATGCACAATATTACAGTTAACTCACATTATCTGCATCTATTTATTTTTGAATTTAGAACTATTCGCTGGTACTTCAAAGTAAATCTAAACGGACATATAAGGCCTACTGTTTTCTTGGAGAACTTTTTTACATGTATAGTAAGCTAATGGCGCCATCTACTGGCGCGAGCTAAGAATTGCTCAATATGGAACACATTATGAGTGGAGGATGGTGGTGGTTTCTACAGCTGTATGCTTATTTCTCCCACCCCTGAAAAGAGCCAATAGCATCTCCCTACAGGACACCTCCTCTAATATACAGAAGCAAACAAAATGTACAAACATACAAACATTACCTGTTTGGCATTGCCAACCCAGAAAGTGATGTGATCAAAGCAGACAAACTTGCCCTGCTCGTGCTGTTGACATCCAAACAATCAAAGCAATGAGCAATTTCTGCATGGTTTGTGGATATTTTCTATTTCAGTAAAGAGTCTTATAGAATATCTAGAACTAGTTTGAATAGTGTAATAACATTGCTAAACACAAGCAGACGAGTTTAGAAAGCAGATGGCAGTGAAATATTAGCGTATTTTGAGAAAGAAGTGTGGCAAGTTGTTACAAATAATGACCTACCTTTTCACCTTTGTCAGTGTAGGATGTCTAGAGAAAAAGAAACGAGATTAAAGCATGTTTAAATTGTTCAGACAGTGTGTTTGCAAATCAAAGTTGTCTTAAAAAATAATTCTTACCATGTTTTAGTGGTTTTTGAAGGTAGCTTCTTCTTGGTTCAGTGGCAGAAATGAGAGGTGAGTGCAGATGCTGCAGATGTGAATTTGTAGTATGCGCGACTCCTCCCTCCGGCGCTCCAGAAAGGAGGAGAGCAGCAATCAAGATGCTATTTCACAACGCTGTCAAGTAGTAATAAAAAATTGCTAAATATACAATTATTATGATACTAAAACTATATAGCCTACTTCAACTTGCAGTTTCTAATAAATGGTAAGTCCAGTAAGTGAATAAAATAAAAATAATATATATATTTTTTTTTTATTTAAAAAAAAATAATAAAAAAAAATACAAAATCAGTCAAACATACCCCAAAATATTTGATTTTATATAGATTTTTGTCTCTTTTAGAAGATAAGCCGTGTTTTCGACTGATTTTCTTTTTTCATGTTTTGTGAAGTTGTTTGTCTACAAGCAAAAGAGGAGGCACATAGTTTCTTCAACCCTATTGGCCAGTTGAGTTGATTATGTAGTTTTCAATGCAAGTGTGCAAGACCAAACCACTCTGTAGGCATGAAGTTTGACACACTTTTTTCTCTCTATAGGGTAAATTTAAAGTTAAACCTTTCTATTAAGGCTTATAATGAAATAATAACTATGTTTAATTACAAGTTATACTATAATTCCACCCATAACTATTTACTTTTAAATGAGTTTGTATTTCTATTTAAACATTTGCTACTATTTCATTAAACAATGAAATAGTAATTGAAGCAATTAGTTATTTTAACTCAATTTTAATGAACTTAATAGATATTCGTCTGCGTTCATTTCAATATGGTAACAATGAATGTAAATGATTCTAAAGAACTGCAGTGTCATTCTGACGCATAAAATTCAAACTCCTCCCAAAATGCATCTTAATAGTAAACATCAGGTTACAGTTACGGCCCCACTCCCCCGTTTTGAATAGTTTGCAAAATGCTTTTAACCCTCCGGGGACTTCATTAACACTGCTTGAGATGATGCTGAGAACAATGTTGATACTCAGGACAGTTATATCAGCTGTGATGTAACATATGTTATCATTTAATTTACATTTAGCAAACACTTTTATCCAAAGCAACAGGAATACAATAGATAGATAGATAGATAGATAGATAGATAGATAGATAGATAGACAGACTGTGAATCAATGTTGTATTTGTAGTGTGAAACATGTATGTGTTTCTCAGAAGTCCAAGCCTACAGAGAGCAGTTATTTCACCTTACACATACACACTTGCAATAGCTAAAATTTAAATAAACAGAAATTCAAGTGTTTAGGGAAAGGTATTGATGCACATGAGGTATGTATCCCGAGAGAAGCAGGAATGACTGAAGCTGATTGGACAGCTGCAGTTCTTGAGGGAAATACAGTTCTTGTTGGTCTCTCTTAGCTCAACGTAATCTCAACACAGTCATAAGAGAGATTAGAGGAGAACAGAGAAACAACGACATAATAAACCACAAGTCAAGCTATGAGGAGAGGAGACAAGTAAAGAAAAGAGAACAAATAGAGCTGGACACCATGAATGACCAGCCGGCAGAAAACCCGGCCATCCTGGAGAAGTGGTTGCAAAAGAGGAGAAGCAGAGATGACAAAGAGAAGGGGGAAATAAACATGCAGGTTGAAGCTATGGAAAATGCAGTTCCTGAAGAAATGGAGGAGAAGATTGAATCAGCAGAGAAAGTTACAGAAAAGGAAAAGCAGGCTAGAGTCCGTTCGGTCTTCTCTTTGGTGAGGAATCAGATCAAAGCGGAGGCCGGTTTTGATTGTCAGCGCATGGGAATGCTGGATGTTGTAAACCAACTCACCAAAGAACTAGAGAAGAACAAGAAAGCACCGGAAGAACCTGCGCTCACGGTTGAGAGCTCGTCTGAGAAGAACGCAGTGGATCAAGCAGACCAGAAAGAGCAGATGACCGAAAACAGAGAAAATATTAAGGAAAGAGGAGATGAGTTATGTGTAACCTTGTTGGAGGAGATATTGTTGAACTTGGAGTCATTAAAGAAGGATTTTAGAGAGGAGCTCGCTCAGCTTCGCCAGGAAATGCAAAGCTACACAGACCAAGCGCTCTGTGGCCTGGAGAGCCGCCTAACTAACTTACTGAGAATCCAAGCGCTGGCTCGCACAACTCCCTCTGCACTTCCAAGAAACCATGCAGTCGAATCCTTGGAGACCAAAAAGCAAAGACCTCCCAGCATGCCTCCTCTGGGAACGTGTAGAAGACGAGCGCTCAACCGCACAATGACCACTATCACCCCTAAAACTTGTCTACCTCTGTCTCTGGGGCCTCGCTCCAATTCAGAGCCACTGGGGGGCTGGGGGACTGAGACTGCCAACAGCAACAGCGCTCAGCTGTTACTGAGGAGAGACGAGGCGCTAAGTCATCCTCCTGGGCCATTGCCTCCTGCTCTGCCTCCTGCACAGAAAAGCAAGAAGGCTTTGCGAAGCAAGACTCGCGTTGACAAGCAAACATGGTGTCTGTGAACCAAACACAGACTATTATTCATTGGAAAAGGTCTACAAGGGCAGAAAATATCATTACTCTGAACTTTCAGTCAGTCAGTAGAGACTGAAAGATATTGTTCAGTATGAACAGAGCTAAGGAGCAGAATGGTTCTCTTCTGTGCTATGTTCATTGAAGACCTCCAAGAACAATCTGGACTCTCAGAGAAAAAGGTGTGATTAGTGTGTATAATGCAGATTTCACAGTGACAAAATATACAAGATGAAGTACAAATTAATTTCTAAATGTGTTTCCATCACCTAGGTGCTCTAATTTTACAAATCACGTTGCACAAAATGATTTTTGTATAAATATCACTAATATAACTTTTTAGGGATACTGATGTATGTATTTTAAATTGTTGTCCAACTTTATTAATCAAATGTACAGTGGTGTAATTTACTGCATATTAAAAAATAATTGTTCTAAATGTTATTTTGAATATTGATTAGGCTACTTGTGTTTACAATTTTACTCAAAAAGGTGATTTTATAAATGTAGTCTTTTTTACATGAAATAAGGACGTTATGTATTATATATGCAATGATATTGCCTATAATAAAATTATTAATTTTATTAATTTGTATTGTAATTAATTTTTGAATATTTGCTTACAGTTCTAGAACTTATAATGTGTATTTTTTAATTAACAGATAAAAAAAAATATTTCAACTGTTCTTATAATTATGCATACAGTACAGAAGTCTCTGCAATCCCACACAGCTTGGAAGACAAAAGAACAAGAATAAAACATCAATCTTTATGTATAAAAGTGCCAGATGTTTTCCTTGGCATACTACCTTTTCCTACGTGTACATCCCTCTGCAATATTTAAAAAGGCAAACATTGTACTTTTATTGAACATCAGAAACAGAAAGGGGGTCATATCTAAAACATTTGCAAACTTACTTTTCCACAAAGCATTTTCCTCAAAAGAGCATTTAGGTTTTTTTTAATCACATGCTGACAGCGACACCTTCTGGTCAAAACAATGTACTATCTACAATGATTCTGCCAATTTCAAACACACAAGTGAAATTAACTTAATTAATGCTCAAGTTTTTAACATAATGTTAAATATATATATATATATATGTGTGTGAAAAAAACGGTGATCGTAAACACAGAAAACAAATCACAAAACACTATCGAAAAATCCACACACTGCAGGTGTGCTCAGGTTCGTTCTCCCTACAAATATTTATATATGTTTCTGTTTACTTTTTGTATTCATATTCGTTGCGAATTGTAAATATTTGTACAAATGTTAGTACATATGCTGGGAATGAAAAAGATCTGCGCAGGCTTGAATTGCGCATGCGTACGGCGCGCGTCCCTGTTTGATGACAGCTGTGCGCTGTGGCTGTTGCTAAAGGGAGGAGAAAATCTCACGACGGAGGGCTTTTTATCTCTTTCATTCGCAGCTAGGACCTTTGGAGGACTGGAACGACCACTAAACTGTTAAACCCACCCCTACCAGTCGCGACTGAATTCAGTACTTCACATCCAGCCGTCAAATTAGTCGGTAAGTCCGTTGTACGCTGGCTCGAGCTGGTTTGTTAATGTGACACTTTAGCGAACTGAGCGTTAGCTGATTGTTGGCCTGCTTGTCTCGGTCATGTTGTCACCTTTTGTTTTTGAACCAGTTTGTTCCCAAAATAAGCTCTTAGGAGCACATTTGGGGTTCTAGGTATATTGTTACCTGAATGTAGATTTCAATATGCTAGAAAGCAAGGTATTTCATTTGTACTGGCGCCTCGAAACACGATGATTCTTGTGACACACCGACTCTTGCAGCTTTTGTTGTTGTCATGCACTTCTCATTGACAGTCCTGCTGCTCTGATAATGGTAGCTACAGTGTGTTATATGACAATTTAAGGCCCTTAGTGTTTTGTACCATTTCCTTTAAATGCGCATCGCACTAGGATGTTGTTCCTGTAATCTCTAGGTTATGTATACTAATGACTCGCATGTGACTGACGTTAAACATTTCCCATGGAGATCGAAAGATTGTTCCAAATAACCGTTTATATCTGTAATAGATGTCGATGCGTATCCATGCACACTGCATTTGACAGTGATGTTTGCCGCAAATCTCTAAATTCAGTGGTTTGCGTACTGGGCACTTATTTCCCAACGTAATAATTTGTCTGGAAATATGTGACCTAACTATCTAAGGTAGGTTAATTTAGCACATTTTCAAACAATGGCAATTTGGTGTTTGAAATGAAAGTGGACAAAAAACAAATAGCAAATTGAAACAAAAAACAGTCATAAAAATTCATAATTTATGAACATATAATTCAATAATGTTTGCTTGTAAATGTAAATACATGGGCGCTAATGTGATTAAAGTACACAGATAATTAAAGTCTTGTCATTATTCAGACTAGCAGCACAATTGTGAGTTTGGTATTGCTATTGTACAACAGTTTATTAAATGATACTGTAGTGTTGAGTATGTTTAGATTTAAAAAAAGAAAAGTTGTTAAATATAAAATTTGCATCTCTTTTATTGTAGATTGTTTTGTGAACAATTCATCTGTGCATACGTTTCATTTAGGCATTTATTTATTTATTTATTTTAAACTTCTGAGGTGTCATTAAAATTTCTTAAGTTGGGAGTGTCTTAATAACTTGTGTGTCTTCTGTTAAAAACGACAAACTTCTCTCTGGTTACATTTGCAGAGCTTCTCATCATATAGTCCACTTGAACTCTGCCCTTTCATAATCAACTGCAACATTGCATTAACAACTGATGTATAGAACCAATTTTCCTATTTAATTTTGTAACTTTTTATTTATTTATTTATTTATTTTTTTGATATTCTGGTTCACTCGGATGAAAATATTTCTTGCTACTTTTTTCATTGTGACTTGAACTGCCTATGAAAATTATCCCAAAATGGCCCTTAAGGTTTTCTTGTCACCATGTTACTCACAGAAAGACAGTTTTTCTGAAAGTCCCGTTTGTGATTAGACATAATTAGGAGCAAATACAAAATAAATTTGAGTGGCTTTTGGGTATTTTGGGAAACTGTGATCCGTATTCTTGCTCAGTCTTGTTTCTCTTAGAAGTCTGCCAAATCCTCTTGTTTTGAGCGCTCTTGTTTTCTAATCACTCAGCTGTGTGGCTGGCAAAGGACGGACTGCTTTTCTGATCTGGTTCATCCCCCAACTGTTTGGCCGTCCTGATGTCACCTCATATTGAGGGTATGAAGCTCCTCCCATGGCATCTCCTTAACACATGCCAAAGCTGTGACATTAGATCAGTGGTGCTCTCTCAGTAGTATAGGGGAGTTTTTTTTGTTTTTTTTTGGATGTAGTAATAATTTTAGTGGTGCTCTGATCATATCTTAACACCTTTTTTTGCCTTCTAATATAGTGAAAGCTCAATAAGCTCATTCATGATGCCAATTTACTCCTACATTAACCACATGTTCCTGGTTTTGTTGGAGTACCATGTGATGATAAACCTTTTCAGCTTGAATGGATTTTTTGCATTTTTAACAGACTGCAGTTTTGTGTCACATGACTGAGGCAGTGTACAAACTGTTTCCGGGATGTGCTGTAAGGTGATGGTGAGGTCAAGCAGGATGTGTTTCCAGCAGGGTCAGGAGTTAGGAAGTGTGAAAGTGTGCATGAGAGAGAGTGTGCTGACACACATAGTAATGTCAGAGGGGCCCTTCTTGTCGCTCTGTTGTTGGTATGTAGCAAAACTGAGAAAATGGGCAATTATTGAACATCATGTGCTTGTAAACATACTAGAATGTGATTCACCCTTTTCTGAGACTCCCAAGTAGATTATTTTTAGTATGGGTCAATGTTTCCACAGTTTTTTTCCCCCTGATGACTTTAAATGGCAATAAATGAATGATTATTAACATTTTAAACATAAAAAAAAAATGCCTGAAAGGCATGGTTATCCTAAAAATAAAGATTAATTGATTAATTGATTAATTAATTAATTGATTAATTCTGAGACATGTCTCAATTTATTTTATGTTTGGAACGACATAAGGCTAAATAAATATATGGGTGAACTGTGAATCTATTGTGCCTGAACACACAAAAACACTTGTTTTGAAGTTAAATATCTAGTATCAACTAAATATTATATTTATATTTATATTTATATTTATATTTATATTTATATTTATATTTATATTTATATTTATATTTATATTTATATTAGGGGTGGGCATAGATTAATTTTGAATTCTGCCAAAGGCATTCAGAATATGTGTTCCTAAATAGTGACTAAAAGTAAACTAGTTGAACAGGGGGTCGTTGGAGAATGTTTTTTTTTCACAGATGTACTTGGTGATTTTAATTTAATTTAATTTAATCCCATCTGAATCTGCCATGATCACGTAAACTGTTAAGACTGACTATTGTAATATCAGTATCAGGTAAGATTACTCACGATCATTTCTGCACTGGGTTACATATGTTTCAATTATTACAATTAAACGTGTTTACTACAAATAAAAATCGTAATAGTTGAACTAAAGTAACCACACATTAACATGGTTTTGCTGTACTAGCCATTTAACTTCACCATGGTATTTCTGATTATACTAACTGTAATCAATCTGAATTGAATGACTATCTCTGTGACGCTCAGATGTACAAAACATACCCTCCCGCCTCTGTTAGTTCTGTCCGAAATGGTACATGAAAATCACGGACAACAGGTGATAAGAATCGAAGCTCACACGTACAGTAGTAGTAGAAAACTAGTCCGAATACTTTGGCTAGGTATACATCAGCACTAAAATAGCTTGCATAGTATAGACCCAGCTCCCCAACTTTGTGAATAAATTAACAACGATATTTTTTAAGAGTCTCACGTTAACGCAGATAACAACCCACCACTAATATAATGAACACAGGAACAGGGAATAGGGAGTTCAATGTATGCCCACTTCAAAAAGATCTTGTTTGTTGTTTATTGGTAATTGACCACTTTTTCAGATCTATCACAAACTTCTCTATCTAAAACATGAGAAGTATGATAATGGTTTCTGGGAACAGCATGAAATTGTAATTCACAGGAGGCTTGTCATCTGTTTGTTGACTTTAATCATAGTAGATTTTTTTATATTTTTGTTTTCATTTATTATTTGGTTATTTGCAGTTATGCTATTCCATCAGCAGTCAGTTCTTCCGAGACATACTATTGCTTTCCACAGGTGTTCTTAGACCCATGATATTTAGTGACTTTGTTGTGAAATCTCAAAGATGACTGATGCTGAACTGTGCATGTGGTTGTTATTTTATCTCAGGATTTTTGCAAAGGTCCTCAAACTTGCTTGGTTCACAATTTCTGTAAACCACAGAGATATTTTTTCGCGATGTCTAAAGATAGCAGAAAGCATCCTGGTTTGGAGACATTTCCGTGCAGTACTCCCACACCCTCCTCTACGCTCGGTTGGTGTAAAGAAATCGATTTCTCAGAAAGACTTAGTGCTTGGTTATGGGATTTTCAGTGGTCAGCCAGATACAAGTAGAAAGCAGAAAAATGCAGATCTGAACACACTGAAAGGGTTTTAACTATAATTGAGTTGTTAATGGAAATGTGGTTGGGATGCCTGGCCATAGAGAAAGCATCTCGTTCCACATCACATCCCTAGTCACGTTAGCTGCCCTCATTCCTCAAATGTTGTCTTGTATTGAGGAAACTTTAGAAACAGATTTCTCATCTGCTCGCTCACTAGAACATCCACAATGCTGTCCATTGCAGAGTCGGATGGCATTCACTGCTGAATGGAGTATGTCGGTAGTATCTCATGAGTGGTCAGGTCTGGTGCATTGTAAACATGTGAAAGTGCCTGATTTTGCATTCGAGCTGTGATTCATATCCCACACAGCTCCACACTGCTGTGTTAAAGGGCACTGAGAGCACTGCCTCAACCAGATACAAAGAGGAAGAGGAAATGAAAAACGGATCCTTGTTAAGGCACCTAACTAACCTGAGAGTTACACGCAACTCACACAGAGTGTTTCCGGTTAGTCTGTCTTAAACAGAATTGCTTTGACTGTTAAACATGTGGACAAATACATGAAACCTACAGAATTTGAAGTGTTATTATCAGTAAGGTTGAGTTTAGTTTTATAGGTTGGTGCTGCTGTTAGACAAAGAATGCACCTAGCAAGTCTAATCTACATTTTGCTGTTATGTGAGAGCAGAAATCTGTGCATGCACTTGAGTGCTGTTGACTTGTTCAGAGCGTGTTCAATCATTTCAGAAGAAAATCTGGTAGCCTATGGGAGGTGAATAACAAGGAGACAGTAACTGTAACAGCACTGCACTGTACTTGAATATGACAACAAAGCAGTACATGAACTGAATTTCATGTGTCAGGTACCAAAAAGAAAGTTTTGGTAGTTGTGCTTGGCCTCTAAAAGAATGTTATCTGCACATCCCTACTTTAACCCTCTGGGCTATGTGCTTGAAGACATGTATTAAAAGACATTTTGTTCTCTTGCATAAGAATACTCTGAGCACACATTCATCTCTCTCTACATTCCTCTTCACAGTGTGTGTGTGCTCTACCTGCTCGAATGCTGTCAGATCTAATCAAACACAGCTCTTCAAAATAGAGGAACCGAAAAAAGGACCTTCCTCCTGTTCCCAATGCCTTTGGAAAGTGCGCCTTTCTCTCTGTTGCTAAAAACAGCATCGGCTGCAGTCCAAAACCTGAAAAAAAAGTGAAAGTATCTCTTGTTTTTTTGTTGCTTGTGTGTTTATCACTGCTGTGCTGATATTGACAGCAGTGTGTTTTAATCCACAAGACAAGCATCCCTGGGATGTTTTAGAATAGAAACAATTAGAGATCGACCGATATATCGATTTCCCGATATTTTTCCCGATATTTAAGCATTTTACCATAATCGGTTATCGGTTT
>JAUCNO010002404.1:0-12178 GCA_032353835.1 Enteromius viviparus
AATATTTCCAAAATTCCCAAGCTTAACTTACCATGGAAATTTACCGGAAACTTTCCGCCCCTTTGCAACCCTAGTCTGGAATGATTATTCACTAGCTGGAAAAGCTTACAAAGCTTTTTGTTAAGTTCTGTTGCCTGCTTTGTTTCTCGAGCTTTGATATTGATACTTTTTTTTTGTATAAAAAAAATATGCATTGTGTTAACAGAGTAAGATATGACTATATTAACAATGTTTTTGCTCATCGCAAAAAATTAGTCAACATCTTAACATTAATTTCTCTGGTTTAAAGTTTGATTCATCTCCATGAACAGTCGTTTTCAGATAATACAAATGAAAGATTTTTGTCCAACCAGATATTTTTTATATATTTAAATGTTGTTAAAAAATAAATATATATATGCAGGGTAAATAAAACTTATTTAAATAAAATAAATATTAGAGGAAAAATTAACTTTTGAAACTAGCCAAAATAATGATATTGCTAAAAAAATAAAACTGAAATAAAAATAATTAAAGCTATTTAGAGTACTGTAGAAAATACAAAAAAATAGATGAAGGCATATAAAATTACTAAAATTTAAACAAAACAATTTAAAATATTATAGAAATATCAAATATGATATAATAAAAAAAAATCAGTTTAGCTATGAGGACAATCATATCTATATACTGTATATATATAAATTGTATTCTTTAAACATTTAGGATTTATTTGGTCAATGGGGTTAAAGTTGTGTAAACAACAAATATATAAATATACAGACACATATTTTGAAAATGATGAGATTTAAAAATATCAGGATGCTTCTTTTTTTGCACTTCCTTAATTATGAGTGTAGGTTGTACGAGGTTTTGTCAGGCCAGGCTGTCTTGTATCAGTCATATGGTTTTCTGCAGTACTCTGTAATCCAGGGCTTCATCTTTTGTGGATGTGGCTCTGGTGCCCGACGGTCTGTCCCCGTCCTTTTGTTTAAGCCAACCATAGCTGTGCACTTTTCTCTTTTATGGCCATATTGTCTGGCGGCGATGCCATGTGATTTTCCTTTTACTGTGTTTCAGCTGCTCGGGGGCCAAGAAGTTCGAGCGTGATCATGTAAGAGTGTGACTTTTGTGTGTTTTTCAGAGGCTGTGCAGGACAGTAGAAGCCGTTGAAGTTTTGACTGTGGGTTTGCGCTCTCCCTCTCACCCACGCTCTGTCTCCAGAAGCTGCAGGGGTTTCGCTGAGTTGGCAAAAACGCGTCGCGACGCAGGAACAGAAATAAACTGTCAGCCTTCAAGAACTCCAACACACGCACATCTTGTCCTCATTGGACCTCCAAGTAAGAGCTGTGAGGATAAAATACCACAGTGTTGAATAAGAAAAACAGTAAAATGATGGACTTTCCAAAAGCAGACATTCATATTTTACATAAATGATTGTTTGTGTTTTGGCTCCCGGCCCTTCATATAAGGGATTTATTAAAGTTTGCGTGTTCCAAGAAAAATGAAGCTATGTTGCACATACAGTAAGGGCTCCATACATCCCCTGACCATAAATGACTATATAATGGCTTTCCGTGTATAAGTTACGTCAGTGGAACAGCCTCTAATAAGCCGTGAATCAAAAATGAGAGAGGAGGGAACGATAAAAACCATTTCTTGACCAAAAAAGCAAGGTAGAAGACATCATCACATCTGCAGGGCTTTGGTTTCTTAGACTGACATCAGGTTTATTTTCTTTAATAAGCTTATACACATTCTTGCATGTCCATTCCCACAGATTTATGTCCTTTTAATGTAGTTGCCTCTATGTGAGGGAGGCAGTGTGAAAGCTTTATGTCTGTCTGCTGTGATCCGTGGCATAAACAGTCTCACTGTACGCTGGAATCCCGCCACTCCTACAGACTTTAGAAAAACGGGGCATTCAGGGTGAAAGGAAGGGGCAGCATTTTGATGTATCTTAAGTCTAAGGGTTTTACATCTGTGCTGTTTGATTGATTGATGTTTTAGGTGGGGTTTAATTAGTGCTTTCAGATTGGTAGTTGGTTTAAAATGGAGTTGCTTAACTGTTATGTGGTTTTCATTGGTTAATGTTTTTTTTTTTTAATTGATGGCTGTATTCAAGGAGAGCTATAATATATGTTTTAATACTTTTATTCAGCCAGGATGCATTGAATTGATCATATATCACAGTAAAGGCATGTTACATTAATTTTGTTTTAAATAAATGCTTTTGTTTTTAACTTTCGGGAAACAGAATTTAGAATAGGGAACACTTATTCACTATTAAAAAGTTACTTACTATTAACCTAATTTGCTGCTTATTAATAGTTAGTTAGTTGTTATGTTTAAGAGACCCTGAAATAAAAAGTGACTGAACTTTACATTTTTAAAAGAATCTTTAGGAAAAATTAATTATTGTTGGCAGAAAAATATTAAGCAGAACTGCTTTTGACATTGATTATATTACAATTTTAGAACATAAGAACGTTCATATTAGAATGATTTCGGAAGGATTATGTGACACTCAAGATGAGTTTTTTTAAAAACATGATAAATTAATTACAACTGCATAGTTTTAAACTGAATTATTATTTCACAATATTACTATTAACTGTATTTTTTTTATGAAAAATACTTTCCCATAACATACATGTACTATAATATGAAATATTCCCTAACCTTAGTCAACGAAGCACCAGAATGATTTAGAAACTTGTTGAAAATGATGTTGATGTTGAAAATAATTTTCAACATTTAAACCTAAATACAGCAAGTTGAGGATGTCTGATTGATCGTTGAAATGAACTCTTTAGATGGTTACATTTATTAAAGGCAGGCTAGGTGATTTGGTTCAAATTATTTTTTGTTATGTTGGTTGAAAGTCTCTTCACATCCCGATACCAAACACATTAAAGTGCCCCAAGTGCCAAGGCGGGGGTGTGTCAGAAACAGTATACCATCACTCAACCTTTTCGAACTTCTTTTTCCCCTCAATTGAAGAACGAAGTTCATTGGAAATATATTGGGGCCTTAATTGTCTCTTCGACCCTGAATCATCAATAACCTTGACCTTGCGTGCATGTCAGCCTGTTATTTGGGACTCCCAAAACCAAATGTGAACCTTTCATTACTCATAATAGGGGCACTTTAAGTGGTCTAAATGTATTTAGAAGGTTAAGATTCTAAAATGTTTCATCATCCGGTACGAGGGTTTCCTACCTGCTTGTCAACGTATGTATTTGCATACCTCTTTGCACTTTGTTCAGTGAAGACATAATGCCTCAGCACGTTCCATTGCATGTTTACAGACCAAATGAGAATGGTGTATAGTAATATTATGCACTTCGAAATGTTTTTTCACCAGTGAATAAGACATGAGGTAATCACCATCTTTCTTTTTTTACTGATTAGCCCAAGCATGTTCACGTGTTTTAAAGGAGGCGTGGCTTTGGAGAGTAATTCTGCCAGGACCATTATCGTCAAATAAATTGACAATTAGCATACAGTTTGGATTGGTGGTGGTGGTATGGTTCTGTTCTGGGCAAGAACTCTCCCCCTTAGTTATTAGTGAAGACTCACCAACAAGCCTTACAGTCCTTGTAGTTTAGTTTGTAAATGTACCAATGACTAGCCTTCCCTTTCACTTCTCTCTCTTGTTTCTCTGTGTTGCTGTGTGAGGGTTTGGAATGAACTCTGTGGTGATTAACAGGAAGCTGAGTGTCTGAGTAGTGATTTGCCAGAGATTGAATGGGTTGTCCAGCCACTGATTTTTACAATAGGAAACATTGTGCATAGGCATGTCTGACAAACATCCTTTTGTTTGCAGTAGTAGCAGACGGTCTCTGAGTTCAGGTCTATAGCAGGTGACCCGTAGAAAGCCTTCGGGCTGATAGCAAAGCCGACTCACTCAAAGCCTGACAGCACTCTAAATGCCTGTTGTAGACACACACACTAATGCATGCATACACTCTACTATGGTGGTTATTCGAACAATGCAACCAACGATTTGTGGTTGCATTCCTAATGGTTTAGGGGTCAAAGGTTAAACTTGGGTTTACCTTTTTATGCTACAAACTAAAACAAGCTTCAGAGGCAATGAACTCTGTTTTGCTCAAAAAGAATGCCTAGAATTTGACTATGACACATTTTACTATCTAGCATTGCATACAGTAGCTGTGATTTGGGGCCCTTGAAAACATCACACTTGGTCTCATGGCATAAACGTACCTTGGTGCACATTTTAGTGAGACACGAAATACGTACCAGTAAGTAGTAAATATCACTGCAGTTTCCAAAAGAAATTAACACTAGAGGAAGTAAAACTTGATTAATACTGTCATTTTCACACAATTACTAGGAAAATATCACGTTATGACTTCAGAGCAATATTAATATGCTGGGGTATTTGAAAACTGATGCTTTTGAATGTTAGCATCACACATATCCAGCTTGGGTTCTTCATAGATGGTAGGTTTGTTCGGTAGCTCACATACAGAAACGTACTTGAGAGATGAGGAGCTCCTGTGTAACTATGGTTCAACAACAGTTCAAATCTTTGCAAAAGGAACTTGAAATGGCACAGTTGCATCAACAAATGCCAGTTTTGCTTTTTGTTAACATTATCGGGTTAGGTTTACGGTTGGATTTGGTGTAGGGCATATTTCCAACATGATTATTTATATTTGAATTCTGAACCGCCTCAGTACTAAAAATTTGCCAGGGATCACATACATGTGTTTTAGTGGCACTCTGTGTACAGGAGGCGTGGCTATGTAGGTGTGTGACATGAACTCTCTGTCTGAGAGGAGAGAGTGAGACAGAGAAGGAACGCGCAGCTGATATAGATCTTGCAGGAAGGCGGAATTGAACCGTTTTAAATATTTCTGTATAATAAGTGTTGAAAAACTATATTGACTCTCCACTTCTGATATAGAATTAATATTACTGAAATATCACTTATAGAATATAGATTTTATATAGGTTTCCAAGCGGTTCAGCAATTTGTATAATTAATTCTTTTCATTTGAGCTGTCTCCTTGCTCTTTTCATTGTTTCCTGTCAAGGGCTGATTAGGTTAACTGGTTTTACAGCCCTCCTACTTCAGTTCCAGCTTAAAAGTTAAACCTCATGGCACCTGCGGCACTGTGAGATCATATCGCTGTGGAAACACAGGGAAGCTTCTCTTTCATCTCATCAGACCGTCTGGCATTCCGTCACTGTCCAGCGGCGCATCTCGCCCAAACAGCCACGCAGCTTCAAAAGAGTGCCTTGTCTTCAATGATCCTTCACAAAGAGGCTAAAGCTAAGACGCAAGAATTCATAGACACAAAGACATGCCATCACAATAATTGATTCTGATTGTTCAGTTGTTAGATTTTATAGTAATATGTGTATAATGACAGATAAAATATAACATTGAAAAGGTACATTTACACTAAACTGAACAAACCAATTGGAACAAACAATAACACATCTGAACAACTTAACAAACACAGGTAAAGAATCACAACATCACAACATCTATCAATGAACCATTTGCTTGAAATGAACAAACAAATCAATTCATTACAATGAACTGGACATCCCAGAACTACTTAACAATGCATAAATATATATACCTAGATGCCTTATTAGCCTCATTAGTTTCTATGGGCCACAGTACGTAATATACCTGCCATATTGTAGTGGTCTGATGTGACCTCTTTCAACTCAGATCTTTAGTAATCGCTGAATATTTGAAAGAGGCCAGAATCCTGCACAGAACGACTCTTTGTAAATCTATAGTATGGTGAATGACGTCACGTTAGCTGTTCTAACATGCTGTTCTGCATCTACATGCCTGGAGTGGTCAAATGGGACATATGTCTATGTTAACAATCAGTGAATTTTAAAACAGAATAAAGTGATTCACTAAAATGAATTGATCTCCTGCAGCACAGCATTTGTAAGTGAATCTATTGTTTAAACTGAACAAACAAATCGATCAGACTTCCCTGGACTACATATTACTTACTAAACATGTTTTAAAAACAAAATTATCTGTTTGAATGGAGATAATAAATCAAATAATGACCTGGACTTTCCATTATTTATCAATCAGTGAATCATCTTTTAAAACTGAACAGTGACTCACTAAAATGACTTGATCTTTTCAGTGAATGAATGAATTCTTTTCAACTGAACAAACAAAATATTTACCAAATGATTTTAAATCAACGAACTGATTCAAATGAGAGAGTTAGAAGTAGCAGCTTGTGAGAAACTTCACTGTTTTGAAAAATTTAGTTATTATATTTCTGTTCCTTTCCATTTAATTACACCTTCATTTCACTTCTGTTTACTTTTATTAGTTCTCTTCAGCTCTGGTATAAAGTCATATTTTGTAGCAAAGAGGAAATCCTAGGACATCACCTAGCTTTTCTCTCTCACAGTAAAGACACGTCCACTGCGCTGGAAACCACAGGTGGCTGTGGAGGACGGAAGTGTTGTGAGAAACATCAGGGGTGAACGTGTTCCTGATTGCCTCCTGTCCGCAGTAGCAGTGATGTGTAATCAGTGCTGATAGACGAGCTTTCCAAGCATGGCTTGATGCAGGGTATTTTAAGAGCTAAAACGGGGCCCCCACCCAACCCCCAACTAAACCCCCCCCCCAACCAAATTCTGTGGAAGACCACAAGGAGACGCACTGAAAAAGGCCACATCCACAGTCCACGTTAAAATCAGACCACCACGTCTGAAAGCCATTATGGACTATGTATTAGACGCATACGTATACAGTATAGGAAGGCTTATTCTTTCTCTGTCTTGCTTTGTGAAGTTGGACCACTTCATACCACCCTAAGCTTAGCTACGCTACAGGCTCTGGTGTTTTTGTAAATGTGTCGGTTCACGCAAAAGGAAAAACTGCTATGGGACTGGGGGTGAGTTGGAGTGAGTCTATTTTTAACGATAGTGTGTTTTAGAAATGCTGTGGGGTCCAAATTTTTTAAACTACATTTCTCTTTTTTATATTTAAACCTGGAAGTAACAAAAATTTAGGGGGATTTTGTACATTTAAAAATCAAGATTGGGAAATATTTTACATTTCTGGAAGGCTTTTTGTATCAGACTTGTACAAATTAGATTGCTTGTGTTTTTCTCCAATTGAATTAGATGGGCCAAAAATGAATGTTTCTAAAGTTGGTCACTAATTAATTCAAATCAGGCAATCATATTTTCAATCATATCACTAAAACAAATCAGGCAATCATATTTTCAATCATATCACTAATTAATTCAAATCAGGCAATCATATTTTCAATCATATCACTAAAACAAATCAGGCAATCATATTTTACACCAGAAAATTCAGATTGATTCACTAAAATGAGCAGAGAACAAGATTTATTACGAATAATTTTTTAATTTAAATTGGATAGGCCAAAAACTATGTCAGAATACCTGTGTAAATGTAACTTGAGTCACTAGTTGACTAACAGACAATCATAGCTCTATTTAGTCAGTAAATAGTTTTTTGAGAGAACAAGCAAATTGATCTACCCCAGCACAATATATTTCATAAATTATTTTTACACAGAATAATCTAATTGATGAAGTAAAATGAATTAATCTACCCTAGCATAATATCCTAACAAAAACTAGGGCAGACTTTTTTGTTCCTGACTGCAGGAACATAATTTTGGTTCATTAATCGATTGACTAAAATTAATCAGACATTCAGCACTGGTAAATCATATTTTTAAACAGAATAAGATTATTGATTCACTAAAATTATTTTTTTTTAACACTGACCAGGTATAAAAGACTAAGAAAAGCAAGGATCTTAATGAGCAACCTGAGCGATAAATAATGTATGGTAATGACATGTTACTGTTATGTGAGTACTGGTCACACAGATGAAATTCATACAAATATCCTGCTTAATTACTGATAATATCCAGAAACTGCATGGAAACACCACCAGAGCAATGTTTTGGTGACGCAATATAAACTACTTCCCTTTCATTTGGGGTAGTATACAGTCTATACGTGTTCTGTCTCGTGATAATGTTATGCTGAGTATCTGGTTTCACAGGGGACCCTCCTACACACACATCCACTCTACCCACAATCCCCCTGGATTAATACATCCCTCCCTCACACCACTGTTGCCATAGGAAACCCTTTCACCCCCCATGGTCGTCTGAAGAGGTGGTGCGTTGTGTGTGAATTCAACGTCATTCATGGTTGAAGAGTTTGGTTTTAGTGCAAATCAGAACACCAACTCTTGTCTGAAAAGAAAGAGTGTGTTAGAGAGGTAAACTAATATTTTATTGAAATAAAGAAAACAACGAAGTGATAAAGAAACGCCGTCTGCGATTATATGCTTTCCAGAATATCACTTTTTATTCTTTCATGATGAGATTTTTGACTTGCAGAGCATTTTCTCTATGGATTCTGGTTTTGTGTATAGGAAAGTCCTCTACAACACTTGTTCCTCTTAGTTTTATTAGAATTTTAGAGCCACGTGAATATGATTGCACATTTTCTATTTATTATTTTTGATCTTTTCCAGTTTTAGTTAGGGCTTTTATTAGGGTTGAGATGTATAAGGTGCAACAAAGGAATAATCTATGACTAGTAATACTGTAAAATGTTATCACAGTTTAACACAGTTGCTTTATATTTTAATATATATATATATATTTTTTTTTTTTAATTTTCAGCAGCCGTTACTCCAGTTTTCAGTGTTACATGATCCTTCAAAAACGAACAAAAACCCCAATAGTTATTGCAATTATAAATTAGCTGATTTGGATTAAATAATAATTATTATCAGTGTTAACCAGTTGTGCAGCATAATATTTTTGGAAACTGTCATACCTTTTTTTATGTTTCTTTGATTAAGTTTAAAAGAAATCATTTGCAACCTTATAAATTTTGCTTTTAATTTATATTTCATGTTATATTATTATATTTAATCCTGGAGCCTGTTTTTGTCTTGAGTAGCATCTAATGTTCTTTGTTAATGTGTCTATCTATTTAATCAAGTAGTTTTTCTTATTTAGATTTCCTCACTCATATTCTCATTTTATCTTCTGGCAGACTCTACTCAGCATGGTGACAGTACATTCTGAAGGCTCTGAGGATGCAAAAGCCCACATGACAAGGTTTGAATGAACTATTTTGGTCTTTCCCACCCTCTCGCTGGTCTTGTTGAACATTCAACGCTGTCGGTGAGTTTTTGACATTGAAAAACCATCGACCGTTGATTGTGCCCTGAGGCCACGCCCTCTTCAACCAGGACACGCCCACCCCATTAACGAGTTCGTTTCTACAAAGGTCATAATCAACATTCATTGCTGTCGGTGGGTTTAGCTTTGTAACAGCTCTCTGAACAATGAATGTAACTATGGCCCAGATTCCAGCCTGTCATGCCAGGGTACATCACACTCTACGCCAGTACAGCGGAGATCAGCTTTTCTGTTCCTTTCTTCTCCCGCTCTCATCCTCACGGATCTGGAGTTCTTCAAGGAGACACAAATAGAAGCAGCCGCGCTGACTGCTTCCTCCTGCATCTAATTGGTGGTTGTGTATATGTGTGTGTGTGTGTGTGGAGCGGATAGAAGGAAATGGAGGATGAATGTGTAATCATTTAGATGTTCTTCTCATTTGGCTGTTTTGTCTCTCAAATTATATACTGTGTTCACTGCTGCCTGAAATGAGCCTAAAATGGCACTTGCTGCTGAATACTGTGTCCTCCCTGTCAGCTGTGACTGTTTGGTGTTAGCTAGCGTCTGTGCAACTTTTTAGTCTATGTACATGAGATACGTAGAGTATGTATGCGCCTCCATCGCAGACATCAAAAAGAAAAAGCTTCGGTCTTAAATTCTCCAGATACCGAAACACAACAACACAGCCATTGTCTAATCCCGTCTGCTTTTCTGTCTCGTTCTTTGACTACCTTTCATTCTTCCATGTTCTCAGTGGAACATTATCTGAATAAAATGTCTGCATAATAAAATCTCAGTGGTGCATTGCATCTCTGTCCTGATTTTGAGTGTTTGTTGTCTTGCCGTCTTATTGTGGAAAAGAGTCTCTTTTTTTAATACCAGTGCTTGAACACGACTGACAGCAGGGAGTGGCATGCAAAATATGATTTACCAAAGTACAACGTTTCTGTCAACACCAAGAACCATATTATCAACCCAGCATACTCTGAAAAAAGTGGGTGAGGTTAATGGAATATAAATCTTATCAGCTTGGCTCATGAATATTAATCAGGTGACATAATGTCTGTCCAATAGAGAGAAGTGGGTGGGATCTAAAAGTGGAAATCCCATACATTTTCTCCATAAGGGAGCTGGTTTTTAACAATAATTCAAAAGACATACCAGACTTTGAGCACTGATATTTATTAAGTGATGGTACTGTATATGGTTTTGTCAAAGCCAACCACATGAAGCCACATTAATGCAAATTCTTAAAATAATCATGTTTATATGCAGAATTACTGGTATATAAAAAAGACATTGATCTGCAAAAACAAAAAATCTCTTAGACTGAATCTCTTTTTTTCCTTGTTGAAGTTAAGGTACTAGTCTTATTTTTCAATTGCTTTTTGTTAAAATTAAAGTTTTTTTTTGATTGGTTAAGCTGAATACTGTTTAAAAATACCCATGGGAAAATATTTCGGGGTCAAAGGCCACTGTAAAAGTTGCTAGGCACTTATGCAAGTCCTTGCTAAAATGCAAGTGGTGACTAACGTGGTCTTAAAGGTTATTTTTATGTGAAAGTTCAATAAAACTCTTTTAAAATTACTGTTTGTTCCCCAAAAAGTGATGACAAATATTTTTTTTTAATTATATCGTAAATAGTTGTTACTTGTCATACATCACTTGCATGTAAATTATGGTTCTACCATGTTTATACAATACTGTCATTGTTGGCATGCATCATAATAGTGCTATTGTACTGTACCATGAAAATATCACGGTACGTGAACTTACCGTGTTCGTTACTGTAAGTACTTTGGTTGAAATATGGTTTGTTTTATGCTCCAATGTGAACCTTACCCCTAAACATTGAGGGTAATGATTGGCTGACCTGTTAGGATGAGGAGCATTATCCCTGTGTGTAAATCTATGAGAGAAAAGTGACCTGTTCTTAAATTAGGCTAAGTTAACTCTAATTGCCTGAGAATGATTTGGTTTTGTAATTTTATTAGTTTATAACCCACACAGCACAATGAAATATTTCACAATGCTGTGAAGATAATGTAGGCAATCGACACACCTATGTTGTAATAACTTGTCATGAGTCAGATCAATAAACTCGGTTATGACTTTGAGTCCTAAACGAGTAACTTTCTTGCGCAGCTCTGTGAGAACACAGGGCCACGGTGGGCATCAGATCCTCAGCACCGGGATCAAACCTCCTAGCCTGCAGCTGTAGATGAAATAATCAAACATAGCTAATGCAGAACGACACTGTCTGTTTGAGTTACTCTCAATGCTAGAGTATTCTTAGGCCCCATTAAATGTCTCGCAATAGGCTTCAGTCATGACCTAAGATTTCAACAGAAACTCTGAAAGGGTGATCTTAGCTCTAAAATTTTTTGGCTAACACGCACAGCACAGCAATTAAGCTGCCGGGGGAAGTTTGCCTTTCAGATTGCGATTGCGTAAAAGGAAAGATTAGAGCTGGGCAGTGGAGCTGTTTTGTTGCCGAGTTCCTGTTTGTGTGTGTGGGTGTTTAGGAATGTGTGTGTTTCTCCATTATTCAGCAGGAAGTCCTCTGTGTGTGCAGCAGTGCAAAGAGGACAGAGGCAATGATGTCATTGCCAGTCATGGCTTGACTGGAGAGCGCCGCTGGTAATTAAACCACTCAGCAGCTGCAGGAAGTGTGTGGTTGTAATTTAGGGGGCAAAATGGTTTCAAAATTGTCCCTAGAAGCAGCCAAAAAATTCATTTTGGGGAAGCTGTAAAATAGAAAGTTGACCGTAAAAGAGTAAATAATGTGTTCTTCAACTTTTCAAGTATCAAAAGTTGGATTTTAGTGGTTAGCATAGTCATGCTAGCAGGACAGGCTTGTATTTGAGAACAAGATGTCGCATGGAAATGTTTTCAGTTTTAAACACCAAGGGATGTTTTAACTTAGTTTCGGGAAGAGCACGCTGAGTGTCAGCACAGCCGGCACCCATCGACGCTCATTAGTA
>JAUCNO010002405.1:0-12177 GCA_032353835.1 Enteromius viviparus
CCAAGATCAGGACAAATCCACAACAATCAAATCCAGCTAACTGAGTTAGCGAGGTACGAAGAACGAGCCCCTGGACTAGAACTGTCAAAACACAAAGGACACACAGAGCATATAGACTTGAACAGAAAACATAACACATGACAAGACTGAACACAAAGGACCATGCCTATGGCGTTGCAGTCAATAAAATGCAGTAAAGCAATGCATTGGCAGGGAATATCTCCCTTGCACGGAAGAACAACACATGGCTCAAGTTCCTAAAAAGCAACTCTCCAAACCCCTAAGGGGTTAGGACTTACTTCACCCAGGGTGTTGCCTCTTCCTTTGCATTGGTCGACACCTAACACCTTTGCGATGTACTACAATCTTTGTGTAACGGAGGCTAGCAAATCCTCAACTCCTTGGTAGAGCTCTTGCCCCCCATGCTGGAGACCTGGCTTCGAGACACACTTGGAGCGAGAATGAGTTGTGGAGGAAGTGGACCCAGGAGGGTTACATTCGCATAGAGCCTGTTTCTTCACATGTGTTGGTAACAGGTGGTAAGAGCTGACCTGTGTCATGCTTGCTGCCCCATTCCCCCTCACCCGGAGATGCTCGTGCTGGTTTCCTCCTCCAGTAAATTCCCTAGACGGTGAACCCTGGTTGAGCACACTCAGCAATCAGACTTGGTGGAGGAGTCTGACGCCAGGCCCAGTATCAGCGTTGCAGCCCCTGTACTGGGATAGGTGACCAAATAGCTGATTCCCTACGGGCAATCCTATATGTCCATCTTCCAAGATAAGGTTTCAACCCTATGCAGGAAGTGGCTCATGATTGTTTTACCACTTGCCAAATTTAATTGCCACTTTCTATTAAGCATATTGAATGAGGGCTCCAATCAAGACCCCTAGTCTGTCGTCACGAGATGTTAACCGAGATGTTGTTAATTCATGTTCCTATAGAGGCACATCTGTGCTAAATTATCAATTATCTTTTTTCTTTTGAGCAATCACTAAAAAAGTACTGATTGTCTTATGCTAAATGCACAGGTTTACTTATTTTACTTAAAGTTAATTAGTTTCTTTCATTGCCCAGTTTTTAAATGTTAACATATTACCTAAGTGTGACATATAGTATATGTAATTACAAACACATGCAACTCAAGATAAAAAAAAAAGTTAACTATTTTTAATACATAGAATACCTACTGTATTGCAACTTATACTTTAAAGTACAAATGCCAAAGACATTTTTAATTGCAAATTTAACAAAACATTACTTCAATTTGTATACATTTTTATAAAATAGTTGTATAATTAAAATGAAGCGTGTGGCCAAGAAAATCTTTTTTTATTATTATACAGACATTGTACTAAATTGTATTTCATTATATACAGTATTTTTAGACCTAATGTTTTGTTCATTGCATTTAAATTATTTTATTTTCATTAAAATGTTGGCAATGGGTTTGAAAAAAAAAAAATGTTGTCAATGAGTTTGAAAAAAACCTTGGTCATTAAAATAACATACTGTCTCAGTATACTAAAGCTGTACAAAAATAAGTTAGTTCATCCCTTTAGTCACTAGTTAGTAACCAATAAGAAAAGCAAGAAGCATATGAACAGTATCACCGACCAACCACAAAAATCCACGCCTTATTAAGAGTGTAATAAATTAATAAATGTGTCTTGAATATCTTTGACATTGACATATTATTGGAGAGCGTAAAAAGACAGAGAATTGTAAGCAAATTGTTTATTTTTCCAATTCACTGAAAACCTTGATTAGATGATGATGTGTTCATGTTTGTTCCTTATTGGTATTGTTTTTGTATTTTAATGCTGATAAAATTCTGTTAATTATGAAATCCTGTTATGATTCTGTGATCCAATGCTGCAATGTGGTAATAATGTAAAATCTTGTTCTAATTTCTAATTTTCTAATTTCTAATTTTTCAGCTTTTTTTATTTTGCCATCAGATCATCATGTCATCAGAAAACATGAGCTTTGTTAAGGATTTTTTTATCGTTGGCTTTCCTGGGCTTCAGCAAGAATATTATGGTGCAGTGACTGCTCTGCTGATTTTTGCCTACTTGTTTATCTTAGTGGGGAATGGAATTTTTATAGCACTTTTTACTCTAGAAAAATGCCTTCATAAACCTATGTATTATATAATCTTAAACTTGATTGCAAGTGACTTATTTTTCAGCACCACTACCTTACCAAAAATTATTGCTAGATACTGGTTCCAAGCTGGTAGTATTTCATTCACTGGTTGCTTCATTCAAATGTATTTTGTGCACTATTTTGGTTCAGTCAGTTCTGTCATTTTGGCAATAATGGCCTTTGATAGGTATGTAGCCATCTGTAATCCTCTAAGATATCCCAATATAGTCACAAAGTTTAATATTTTCTGTCTTTGTCTGGCTGCATGGGTGCTAACACATGCATGCCCTTTAATGATGGCAATAAGGGCTTACCCTCTGCCTTACTGTGCAGGTAACACAATTATACACTGTTACTGTGATCACATTTCTATCACATCCCTTGCATGCACTAACAGGGCACCTTACAGTTTTCCAGCCTTTGCATTTGCTATGGTTGTGTTACTCTGTCCTTTGGCTTTCATTGTTTTCTCTTATTGCGCCATCATTGTAGCAGTTCTCCGCATATCCAGCACTCAAGGAAGGGTTAAGACTTTCTCCACCTGCAGTCCTCAACTGATCATAATTGCTCTTTATTTTTTACCCAGGTGTTTTATTTATTTGGCTAGCAATATTGGTATCAATTTCAGCACTGATTTGCGATTAGTCATTATTATGCTGTATAGTCTGATTCCACCCATGATCAACCCTCTCATTTACTCTTTAAGGACAAAAGACGTAAAGGAAACCTTCCTCAAAAGGATAAAGATTTTAATGAATCCCCTATTTATTCCAACAAAAGTGAATGTATCCACTGTATGTGTGTAAATCACTACATCAGTCATCTATTAGAAGAAACAACAAAAACAAAATAGTATTCTGTAAATGTAAACATACTAAATTAGAAGAGTAACTGTGAGAAGACATACAAATTATTCTGACGCAAAAAAAAAGTATGCTATATTTAAATAAACATTACTGATAAAAAAAAACTATTGAATTTGTTTAAAACAACCTTATACAAAACATCTGTTCCCAGCAGAAGCAACATAATTTGCACCTTATTTATGTATAAGACAAGGCAATAGCTGTACTTGTGTACAACTGATATATGTCTTAAATGTGATTGTTCTGGCTTAACTTCCAGCAAGAGAAACACATCTACTCAATAAATGGACTTGACACCAGGAAGTCATAGCTCAGATGATTTAAAATGGTTAAAACTGTAATATAAAACAAAAGTATTTTATAAATAAATGTTGCATTAAAAATGTTCCAATACTATACAACATAGAATGACTAAACAAAATACACAGCATAAATATACTGGGAGATATATGCTTGATATGAGCGGACAATCTTATAAAATAAACAGTACTATATATTTCACAGTCACGTATTATAAAAAACTACTATTTCCATATGCAGTCCTAGATATTGATGTCTTTGTATGTTTTACCGCACATCCATCCCCAGGGGCCCAATACAGTCCCCTGCGACGGCAAATTAAAGTTTGATTATAGTTTTAAAGATAAATTTTGTAGATTAACTAATTATGGTATGTTAATTTAAATAATATTGGATAGGGTTTTCAAAAATATGGAAAGGTGGTATAAAGCTATTGTAAAATGTTATCGTAGGAAAATATCAAATTCCAGCTTGCCTTTTAATTTTTTTATTTCTTTTTTACCTTTATTTAACCAGTCAAAAACAGATTAAGTTTCTTATTTACAACTGTGGCCTGGCAAAGGCAGAGCCTTTTGGTGAAAACAGGGAAATTCATAAAAATAAAAACATTTTAAGGAATATAAACAAATACACATAATTAAATGTGATTGGAAGGTGAACGTGTCTGCCATTAGATTCCACTGTATCATCAAGCTTCTTTGATCAGGTACAGTATTTCACCCACAAGCTGTTCATAAATCATTAATCATAAATCATAAATCAACATTAAGCAACATAATTTAAAAATAGGGCCATATATATCTGCAAAATAAAAAAATGTTTTGCAAACAAAAAATATGTTTTGCAAACTGATTTGACGTGGGTGAGGGGTCAAGAGGTTGTGGTGTGTCCAAGGGATGACGATCCGTCCTTCTCGTTACATCATCAGCGCGAGCCCCAGACCGAGTGGATTGATCGAAATGGCAAAGCAGAGACATGTGCGTGATGGATCTCAGTTATGTATTATTGATCGCTTTCTTCTCATTATTATTAGACTCAGATTATTAACAGATATTTCAGACTGGCTCAAATAGGGCTGTCACGATAAACAGACATTATTTTGTACATGATTTATGAACAGCTTGTGGGTGAATTTCTCTACCTGATCAGAGAAGCTTGGCGATACAGTGGAATCTAATGGCAGACACGTTCACCCTCCAGGTGCCTAACACTAATAAGCCATATTCTCAAAGAGGAGTGCTTTCACTCTTGGATTCCTGGCACCAATTATAATTCAGGGGCATTTACTTTTAAGATAACTCTCACTGGAGACTCCATAGTGGAAAATACCACTACCTGAGAACAGACATGATGAGTTGACACAGTGGTGTGATTCACTGCAAGACTTGAAAAGCCTTAGTATTCCACAAATGTATGTATCCATTCCTCTTTTTGAAGCCAAACACAATGAAATATGTGTTTTTGCAGATGCCTCAATGAAATCTATAAAAGCTACAGCATACTTGAGAACCTCTGATCAGAAAGGCAAATCAAGGTTGGCTCCAAAGATTGAATTATGTGCTGCAGTCCTAGCTGTCGAAAGGTCTGAACTCATCACAGACAAGATTCATTTAAAACCAGACAGAATGAGGTTCTACACAGATAGTAAAGTAGTTTTGAGTTACATCTATAATGAGTCCAGGCGGTTCCATGTATATGTGAATCTACTCAGCCTGGACAATGGAGGTACGTTTCCTCTGAGCAAAATACTGCTAATCAGTGTTCTCGTTCTGTTCCATTTGCTAAGCTTGAGGCCACATCCTGGCTTAGAGGACCCTTATTTTTGCACTGTCCATCAGAGCCATCTTCTGATTTCCTGTGTCCATACGACATTATCGATCCAGAGGAAGATGTTGAAATTCGCTCAGAAATTTGTGTCTTCTCCACCCACATCAAAGTGGATCAGCTGGGATCTAAAAGGTTTGAGCTATTCTCAAATTCTCAACAGCTGTCAGAGCCTTGGCTCCACTAAATCACATTACCCATTGTTTCAATAAATGTAGTGATGCTAGTCAGTGCACTGGTTAGCATTTTTGTTCAAAGAACCTGTCTATGATTAATAATTATCAGAAGTGTACTACATTAAGTGTATCTGAAATGCATCACTTCCACAGGTGATTTACCCTGACATAGTTCACTTTTAAATCCTATCATCAGACAGCAATGGGATGCTGAGGGTTGGTGGACACATCAAACAAGCAGAGCTAGGAGACATTAGAGTCCAACTGGTCAGACATTTTCATGAACATGTACGAAATCAGGGCAGACATCTGACTGAGGGCAGCATTAAATCTAATGGCAATTGGATAATTGGGGCCAAAGAATGCATAAGCAGTATCATCCAGAAATTCATCACCTGCTGTAAACTAAGAGGCAAAATAGAGGAAAAACAGATGGCCGACTTACCAGCAGAAGGACTACAAATGGATTTTTCTATGATGGCTTATTGGATGGATATTTTTGGGCCATGGGAAGTGATCACATGCCACACGAGGGGTGACCTAGCCAATAGCAAGACATTGGGAGTTTAGTTCACTTGCATGTGTACTAGAGGAGTTTACAATGAGGTGATTGGATCCATGACTTCTTCAAGTCTCGTTAATGCTCTCAGAAGATTATTTTTTTTTAGAAGTCTGGCCAAGCAGCTGCGCTCCAACTGTGGGACAAATTTTGTTGGTGCATCTAGAGAGCTTAAAATGAGTGAGATCAAACAAGCAGCAGTGAAAGAATACCTCTTTGAGCAAAGATGTTCCTAGGTTTTGAATCCACCACATTATTCTCATATGATGAGGGGACATATGATTGGTTCAACGAGACGAATCCTGAATTCAATGCTCCTGAAAGACAGGTACACACAACTTACCCATGAAGTCTTAGAGACATTCATGTGTGAAGTTGCAGTCATCATTAATGAACGGCCTTTAGTCCCAGTCTCCACAGATCTTGAATGTCCTGTCATCCTAACACCTTTTATGCTTCTGACACAAAAAAATTGGTAATATCCCAACTCCATCAGAGTATTTCAGGAAGAAGGACATCCTCCAGCGCCAGTGAAAACGAGTTCACATCTTCATGCAGAAACATTCGGAAATAGGTGGAGGAAGGAGTATCTTGGAACTCTTCAGAGCCATTGCAAGTGGCTGAAGGTGATTTGGTACTACTCAAAAACAAACAAGTCAAAAGGAATGAGTGGCCAGGGGTGACGTCACCGACCAGGAAGAATAAGAGCATGTGCGAAGCAGTGCACGCCATCCCTCAGGCATGAAGCAAGCGCCCAGGAGGGGGTGCAGGGGGTGAGGCAAAGGACGCAGTGTCTCGTTCCTTTAAGGAACAGGGTTTACATTCATAACCCTGAGATGTTTCTTTTCAGGAACTCGAACTGCGTCCGAAAATGCTTTGAGAACGAGATACCCACGCCCCCAGACTCCCAAGCCCCCGCCTGTGTGAATGCAGCACACTAAGGCACGATGAGAGGGCCCTGAGTACCAAACCCAAGTCTCAAGTCAGAACTCGGGTGTGTACCGGAGGCCTCAGCCTCAATTCCCCACGAAGAAAACGTGCCACTAACGGATCTCTACCCACTGAATGACCATCACTAAGGGAGTGGTAAGCCGATATTGCCACCACATACACCTTAAGTGTGGAGTGGGTTAATACTGTGGACAGTCTAGTCTGCAGGAACTCCAGAACCACGCTGGTTGGGCAGCTAGGAGGGTCCTGACGATGACTATTACACCATGAAGTGAAGAGACTCCACTTCAGTGCACATAATTTCCTCATAGAAGGAGCTCTGGATTGTAGAATAGTCTGAACAACCTCGGTTGACAAACCAGTAGTTATGAGATGCACCCCCTCAGAGGCCACACCAATAGTTTCAGTGTCTCTGGGCAAGGGTGAAATACCGCCCCCCCCACTTGAGACAGAAGGTCTCTCCTGATTGGAATCTCCCATGGAGAGCCGTCGAGGAGAGACACCAGGTTCGAAAACCATACCCGCCCTGGCCAACACAGGACCACTATCAGTAAACTGACCGCATCTTGGCTCTTTCCAGAACTCCTGGGATCAGAGATATTGGGGAAAAGCATACAGATGGAGCCTCTGTGCCATAGCATCTAGACCCATCGGAGCTGGGTGAACTCGAGAGAATGAGAAGGGACATTGTGCACTTCTCCTGAGTCGCAAACAGGTCCACCTCAGCTCTGTAGAAGATTGTCCAGATTCACTGCACGAAATCTGGATGCAACACAGAATATCTGCTCCCATATTTAAGTGCCCCGGGACATAGACTGCTTTCAAGGAAAGGAGCCTGCCCTGAGACCCAACCAGAATGTGGCACGCCAGCTTGTTTAAGGGGCGCGAACGCAGACCTCCTGGTGGTTGACCACAGGCCAAGCAGCCACTCATGACCACCCTATCTGGTGAGGGACGCGTCGACCATCCATGTGACGCGGCGACACCGAGTCCCTCAAGACCAGGCCTGATTTAGGAACTAAAGGTTTCTCCATCTAACCAAGACTTGCACACTCCGTCGGGAGATCTTGATCATATGAGGGGAATTCTCCTCGAAGAAAACCCTTGTCTCTGATAACTGAAAGTTTTAGGGTACAGCACCAAATCATGCTAGAAGCTGCCTCCATCCAACCCGTCAGCTTTTAAGAGAACTTATAGTCAGTGAATGGTTCCCCACTTTTCTGACTATCGTGAAACCTGAGTAAACTCGAGCGAGAGATAATCACACGACCGAATTCCAGATCATGGTGTAAGGCATCAGAGTGAATCAAACACATATGATTCGATCCAGACATTGAAACATGAGTAGCCGAATTTCACAAAGAGCCCTCAACAGCACAGGATGTCGTGTATACCCTTTTGCACACCCTTTCGTAAGCAGATCCAACAGACATTGTTCACAGAACAGCTTGCAACATTAACACAAAGGAATACATATTGAGAATCCCAACTCAGGAAGGAGATTGTCAACATTGTACAAATAACCAAGATAATGGTCAAAGATTATCATTATCATTATCATTACATGGGCAAAATAATTAAATATTGTATTGGATGGATCTCCATCCCCCAACTCAGGAGAGCTCGTGACCAGTCAACATTCCTCATGAGACCTTTAACCTCTGGTTTTCACCAAAACTGAACTCCCATTCACAAGACGGGCACAAAACTGCTCTTTCCATGCCTATTTAGGCCTGAAAATATACTACTATGAAAAGCATATTACATGTATCCCACACATTATATGTATCCCACACATGTTAATCACTAATTTTATATGTGTTTCAATAGCTTACGAATAGTTTGTACTTTAATAGCCATGTTTAGTATTGTTTTGCTTCAATTTTCTTGCTCGAAATATTTCTCTCTACCTATTCTTAGTCAAATGTGTTTTATTCATGTTCTAGAAATCCATGTTTAAAATAACACTCTGCAAAGTGGGAAAAAAGTGGGACTTAGATTTCTGGTTGGGAGGAGAAATCTCACAACACCCATAGACAGAATGATCTCTATTGGTTAAAACACGATTTTGGGATGCTTCCCAAGAAGATGAGTTTAAAACTCGGGACGCTATTCAAATTGCACTCTTACCTCTTACTTTCTTACCACTACGCTTAGGTCTTAGCTCTCAGCATTCATGCCACGTGCTCCAGTGAGCACTGCTCCAGCAATAAGCCTGCTGCTGCCAGCCACGATGAGGAGAAAACTAGTCTAGTCTCATTTCTTTATTTCTTTACTATATTTTCTTTCTGCGAGAGTTCGTGTAAGTTAAGTTTTGCTTAAGTTCTGCTTCCCAAACTGCACCGCATCAACTTCAGCCATCGCCCACTTCCCAAGGCTTCCACAACGACTGACTTCCAGCAAATCAGCGACATCAAGCAAACACCTTTCGTCAACAAGGACCACAGAGGCAATCCCGTAGCGCACAAAAGCAACACAAGTACAAACCTCCAGATTTAAGCTGAACTGGTGAACTTGATAAAAATGTTAACCTCATTGACAAACTCATTGTGAGAGTTAATCTTTTGATTGATGGTTGTTCAAGTCGATGCAATAGCATCTATTGCTGTAGAATTGGAATTTCACATTTTCATTCTCTTAAGCTCAATATTTCCTTACTTTCTCTTATCCTGCAACTCGTTTGAATGTTTGAATGCCTGTGTTTATGTGTTAGTTTAGTTTATGTGTCTTAGGTTTATCCAATAAAGCCATATTTATAATTGAAAAGAGAAATATCTGTGTTTTGTGCTTACAAGTTAATCTTTTAAACTGCTGATTTTGCTACTGTGCTTATTAATAGTGTTTACACTATTATCTGGATTTTAATATCCAGCTTAGAGTTTATGTTATACGGCTTGTTCACTGAATCGCAGACCGACTGCTGACCGACTGATCAGCTGCAAAACAGTGATTTTGTTCAAATTCTCTATAGAATCATAAATGATTCTGATTTAATTTTATGTGTATGTTTAAGCTAATTGTGTCCTTACAACGCCCCGGATAAGTGGTTCTCTGACTGGAGGAAGCACATTTCTCTTGGCATTTTAGTCTTGGCCCCAAACGTTCAAGTGAGCGAGGACAGCATCTCGATGCCTGTAAGCCTCGCTCTGCGACCGGGCTAGGAACTAGCCAGCCTGCTGTGGTAAAAAATACAAATACCCTGAAGCCGCAACGGAGCTAGGGCCACATCTATTGAAAGATGAACAGGGCCACAAGAAAAGACCGTCATTGGTAAGCTTTTTTTTTTAGAAAGCAAACCTCAGTAAGTCTGTACGTGAAGCACACGTATCAACTCTATCATGACAAACCAGTCCTCAGACCTAATTTGGAACACAACCTCATTGTAAGCACACTGAACTTCAGCTGACTGACTGAATAGTTCAGTTGCCCGAGATCTAAACTGGGCCTCAGCCCTCACTACCACGGGCAGTCCCTCGAGACTGACCTCTGATGAAAAAACAGCACCTGTCCCACCCCCTCTTCCTCGCCAACGAGTGTGGAACAGACTGCTGCAACACCCCTTGGGGAAAGTATGTACCCCAGCTTCACTGAGACGCGACCTAAATGCAGGTGGTTGATCTCAGCCAGGAGGAGCTGAACTATTTGGTCACAGCTCTGCAGCTTTGCACCATGGCTCGGGGTTTGAACAGACCGCTGATGCAACCTCCTTGGGGGAAGCGTGCCCCCCAGGCTCTACTGGGACACATCTCAGAGAGAACCGTGGAGCGTGAAGAGAGCAGAGAAGGGAAGTGGGTTCCGTGTACAGCAGCAGAAACCGAGAGAGGTCTCTCCTCAAGGGGATTTTCCAGAGGAGGTCTGAAAACCAGGTCCTGAAGGGCCAGTACGGCGCTACCAACAGAACCTGCTTCTCGTCCTCCCTGATCTTGCACAGGGTATGTGCAAGGAGGCTCACTGGGGGAAAGGCGAACTTGGGCCCCGGAGGCCAGCTGTGTGCCAGTGCATCCGTGCGGAGGATCTCGGACAGGGAATAGAACAGGCGACAATAGGCAGACTCAGGGGAGGCAAAGAGGTCAATCTCTGCCTCGCCGAAGTAGCTCCATATCAGCTGGACTACCTGGGGGTGGAGCCGCCATTCTCCAGGGTGGGTGGATTGCCGTGAAAGCTTATCAGCCCCACGGTTGAGCGTCCCTGGAACATGAAAAGCGTGCAGCAATTTTAGCCTCGTCTGGCTCCACAGGAGCAGATGGCGGGAGAGTTGTGACATGCGGCGGGAGCGTAGAACACCCTGATTGTTGATGTACGCTATGGCTGCAGTGTTGTCCGTTCGGATGAGCACATGTTAGTGGCACAACGTGGTCGAAAACGACGCAGGGCCAGAAACACGGCTAACAATTCGAGGCAATTGATATGAGGCTGCTTTCCCGTTGCATACAGCACCCCAGTCCGTGAAGGAGGCATCTGTGTGCACGACCACATGCCTTTTCCTGTCCCCCAAGGAGCAATCACCACCACCTCCGGGCTGCCGTGTCAGGGGGGCTTCTTGTAGCTATGAGTGTTCATGGCTGGGCCCTAAGTAACAGTTGCACCTAGCTGCAATTCCGTCAAGGGTGGAGAGGAGCTTCAAACGAGCGGTATTCGAAGGAGTGCGTGCCTTAGAGAACATAACTACAGGTGCTGGCAGATGCTCGCGGAACGTCCACGAGTGCTGCTTCAGCATGCTCCCAGCCCAAGCATAAGAGTGATCGTGTCTGTCTGAGGAGTTGAGGAAACTGCCACACTCGGAAACGCATGGTCGCATAGACATTCCGGAGAATGGCTATGAAACCATGATGAAATTGCTCTTTTTTGACGCCCAGTTGCACAGGAGAGATTGTGTGCACTTAATGGCGAGGTCTCTTGCTGACGAGCAAAAAAGACTGGCTGCCATGTTTTTGCTGAGATGGCCGGTCAATTTGAGAAAACATTAATTATTTTGTATACTATATAAAGATGTCGTTTTGAGTTGCAATTACGCAATGACGTCATTACGCAAAGTAATATGATAATAAGAACCTATTTACTGTGCATCTGGATGTAATGTTTTAATATACACAGCACCTCAGAGTAGAGACATGACGGGCTTATGCTCATCAGATATTATGTGATGAGGTCACTGATATGCAAATTAGCATGTGACGTCATCTGGCAACATTCAGCTACTTTTCAGGAAGGCTTTAGCTACTTTTCATTGGAAATACACTCAACAAAAATATTAGCGCTACACCTTTGTTTCTGCTCCTATTTTTCATGAGATGGACTTAAAGATCTAAAATTCATTCCAGATACACAATATTACCATTTCTCTCAAACATTGTTC
>JAUCNO010002406.1:0-12175 GCA_032353835.1 Enteromius viviparus
GGCTAACCCATCTGAGAGTAACTCTAGCTAACATAGCATTAAAATAATGTTTCACAGTTAAGTGTGTAATTAGTCATAATAGTCTAATAATATCCAAAAGACCATATGATCAGGTTGTTAAAATAAACCAAAAAAAAACTCTGCCAACATCAAAATCCACTGAACAAATAATCAGGTCCCAGATAGGTTTGTCACTTTTTGAGGTCCCCCTGAAACATTTCTATTGTGGTCCGTGCTGTTTGCAGTGCGTTTGTGTGTTTGCAGCGCACTTGTGTTTGGTTGCGTTGTGAGAATTTGCAGTTTGCATGTGTTTTTCTATGTTTGCATGTGTTTTCTTAAGTTGCGGCGCATTGAGCTCTCTCGGCCACCGCACAAATAAATAAATAAATAAAAATAGGGCACAATGTACTGTATTAATAAGAAGGGGAATTTTTCAAATTGATATATGATTGATATGACATATTGGTAAACCAGCATTTTTAAGATGCCCCCTTTTACTTTTATCTGTTAACAGATAAAGTCAGTACACGAGTCAATGTAATGTAAGCTGATGCTGAAGCACAGGTGGCTGTAACAATGTGGACAATCCTGAATTTTTATTGGCATTAAAAAGAAAAAAAAACAACAACTTTTAAATAAGAGCGAAATAAAGCTTTTGGACCGAAGGGCAGAAAGTTCTAATAAAGACTGAGAAAGGCGATTTTTGTGAGGGCAGAATAACCAGGGGCTCTGAAATACACTTGTCAGTCTCTCACAATGGTGTTCTCTCATCTTTACCCTCGGCAGGTTGGCCTCAGTTTACACAACAATCATGATTTGTAGTGTCAGGTCAACACCTGCAGTGATTTGTGAGTCTTATAAATTCATATATTCTGATGAGGTTAAATGCAGGGAAAATCTCCACTGTTCCATGTGTGCTGGCATGTCCTTAATAATTGAAAAAAATAAGAAACATGTCAGTTGCTACCTGAAAAATAAAAAAAGTTCTACCAGATATTTTCCAAGGTCCTGGCTTTTTTAAGAAATGCACATTGATCAAAGGTCATTGCAAAGGCATTACTATGATTTCTCAAATGCTCTTTGTATACGTTAATTTACAGATTCAAAATCATGTTCACAACCAAACGTCACCTAAAACACCACTACGCCATTACAGTATTGCAGAAGTTGTATTTGGGTTTAAACCAGTCATAATATATAGAGAAATATAGAGTTTTTGGAAACTGCGGAAAGTGTGTTGTTAAAGACCTCTAATCTGACTTTGGAGAAAATAATGTATGAAACATCAGATGCTTTTGGCATTAACTTTTTGTAAGAAGAAAGAGAAAGTGTTGAAAAAAAAATATTTACATATTTGCATATTCACATAAAAACACTATATTTAGCCCTGTGAGGATTCGTAAAGTGTTTGAGATTATTTTTATATTCCCTGTGTTTATTTATTTTTTTTCTTTTAGCGTCCTGTTAAGAATCCCATTGGCCTATAACAAGCTGTTTGGCTGCATATGATTGAGCCTGGTATGTGACAATGACTGTGTGATCTCTGATTTCCAGCCCCCTACACCTCTTCCCTCCATAATGACCCTCGAGGCACAGGGGAACCTGTGTCCAACCTCCGGTCCTGCCACTACAGTCCTGTCTTTTACCTGTTGGACAATGGTAAGAATGTGTCCAGCCCATTAAAAACACCCACACACAGCAAGTTGACGGCTCATGTGCTTCTCCGTGTGAATCTGCGTGTGTGTGGGTGTTTCTTTGGGGGTTGCATGCTGCAGTAGAAGTAGCCTCACGCTCGTAGTGCCCTGTGCCCCGCTCCGTGCTGCTGAGGTGCAGGTGTAGGTGTGTATGAGTGCGTATGCGAGTATGTGTAAGTGTGCTTCACGTGTGGCTATTGTAGGCATGCGTGTAATCGAGGCATGGTAGTAGGTAGTATGTATCATGTGTGTTGAGAGGAGTGATATTGTGACTGTAGCCCAGACAGAGCATTGATTGTTGAGGTCCAGTAGGGTCTGGTGACACTTTTTTTTCATGTAATAACATCTGTTTTCATTGGCTGACTTGACATGTGATTATTTTGGATTTTACTGAATTTCAATTAATCTATATAATTAATATTCTTTATATATATACTTTATAGGTATATTCAATATAATGTGATTATTATTTTGTCCAAGCATTAGCAATAGTGCTGTTGGCATTTGGGTTTGAGTCACAAGGTACAACTGGGCTAAAGGCATTAAAACATTAATTTAAAAAAATCATATTTATGGATATATATATATATATATATATATACTACTGATGGAGCAACATTAAAAATGGGAAACAAAGTACATGCAATTAGTTATACAAAAATATGAGGTTTAAGCTTTTTACTCTATTTTACACAAATACTTTTACAAATACATTAATGCAGTTTGCATAATATTTAAGTTAATATGTGTTCAAAACAATCACTTCTGCAAAGTTTGTAACATTTTCATTGCAATTTATATATATATATATATATATATATACATATATATATATATATATATAAATAATTTAAACTACATAACAGTCAATTTAAAAGTGCAAAATAAAAGACAAACATTCCGAAAACTTATTTCACTGTTTGAAAGAGATTTTTTTTTTTTTTTTTTTATGGTAGAAACTGTAAACAGATTTTACATTAATACCATATTTTAAAACATGATGTTTTCATGCATTTTAATAAGTGAAAGAATCTAATCTCAAAATGGAAAACTCAGCCAGCTATTTCATGTCAATTATTGTGCCATTGGGCCCAACAGTAGAAATAAAGAAATATTTTTGTTTTATATTTGTTATTGAAAAACGGTTAATTGCTACAAATCAGCCAAATTAACACATGCAGAGTGAAATATGGATGTTTAATAAAAAAAAATTTAAATGCACCCTCAGCCCTATTGTACCCTACCATTTGAATTCTTGAGTAAGATTAACAAAATTAGTTCTGAGATGTAGCTTTTTTGCAAGATCTCACTGGGGTCTTATTGTAAGATATGACAAATAAAGTCTGTAAAAGAAAAAAACGTGCTTTAGCTAGAACCCAAAATGTTCTCAAGTGTTTTTTTCTTGGTCTTCAGTAGCTCCATCATCCATGCTTGTTACAGTATGTGTATTATTGAGTACATGTTTATTGTTTTGAAGACATTTACAGTATCTTAACATTTAATTAATTCATTAGTTAACATATTTAACTTATTTAATTTGATTAGTGATCTAGTTATTCTGTACATTAGCTTAGGTTTTGTTAAAACTTCTAATGAAAAGCATTGCAAATACCTACAATTTCAAACTTACTTAATGGATTTTTATAATGTGAACACAAATGTGCCAAGCTGCAAAGCTTTGTCTCAGAGAGCATGGCAGAGAGAATGGCTACAAGCATGCAAATTATATGCTGTGTTGCATGTGAATGGCCTTAAGTGCTGGCTCAATTAAAAATAAAAATAAATAAATAAAATGAATACTGTGTCACTACAAAGGTCACCAAATTGATGATGCTAAGTAGTGATGTATTCTTTTGCCAGATAGAAGTAAATGAATTCATTTTTGATGAAAGGCTTACAAGTGAGGAAAATGCTTGTGATCTGACATTTTATTCCAGCAAAAACTACACTGCGGCTCAAAAAATGCTAATGCATGCTTCTGAGAATGAAATTCATCGTAGAGTCTGGCGTCTGCATCTTTACTGCTGAAGTATATCCGCCTCTACGAATTAGCGGAAGATGACGTGAGCTGAAAGTAAAGGAGTCGGTAATTCATGCAAATTGCAGTGCAGGATAGCAGAAGACATTTTTTGAGATGATTCCAAAAACAATCCCAAATTACCGTTCATCCGAGTCAACGGGATTGAAGCCACGGTGCTCAGAACGTTCTAACGAGCAGCTAAACGACTCCTGAAATTGTGCCCATGGAAAAAATCAACAACAATACAGGGTGGCCACTTGAGGTCTGAGGTTGAAATCAGCGGATGCCAGCTGTACAACAGTGACAAGAGATGTCCAACATGGGTTTATTCAGAGAGTGTCTACACAGAAAACACACACAGGAAGAATATAGTTAGCAAAATGGCTTTAATGTGCAGCTCTCATATCAACATGTAGCTCACACTTCCTATGGATCCTTCTTTTATGTTTACACACCTGCACATATGTGCACAGGCTGATTTTATCTGTGTAGAGTGTAATGGGAATAATCCACATCCAAGACACAGGTCATTGATCCCAGAATGTTAATTACTGCCATGTTCAGGGGCAATTTCCGCTTACCCTCAAATCTCATCCAACTCCACAAACATGGAAGAAGAGATGGAGAGAGAGGATGATACATCTCCATCTATAAATATACATACTGTATATATATATATATATATATACATACACACAGTTTATATATACAGTAGGGGTGTAACGGTTCACAAAAATCATGGTTCGCTTCGATACGATACAGTAGTGTCACGGTTCGGTATGTTTTCGATTAGGCAAAAATACAATAAGAAAAGACAATTTCTTTGATTTTTTTTTTGTTTTTTCACATTTGTATTTATTAAAACTAACATAATATGACCTTGTTTTTCCAACCTTTTCTTTTACTTTAAACAACAATGGAGCTATACTTCACATAACTTCTGGAGTTTCTTCTTAGCAGCAAATAAAGAAGTGCTTTGGAAAAGTCAGCCTTGGATGGTATTTATTGATTAATTAAAACTTAATAAAAAGTAGATTCGAGCCGTTTCAAATAGTGAAAGCTGAGCGTCCTGTGTTCGTAGACCGTTTCTTCCTGCGGGACAATCCGCAGAATCGTTCGGTTCGTATGCATACCGAACTGAAAGCCTCGTACCGAACTGTTCGATACGATACGACGGATCGTTACACCCCTAATATATATACAAAAATATTCATTATTGGCCTATAAGCAGTTTCTAAAACAAAATACAAAAAGCTGCAAACAAAATCAAGCTGAATTTCTACCCAGCTGTCTGTCCACATCACAGCACACATCCTGGGACTCTGATTCACCTCATGTTCTCCATGGTGTCCTCAGGCATGGGGGCCACAGTCTGAACAGCAGGCAGATTCTTGCTGGTGGCTCCATTCACAAAGCTGGAGGAAGAGGAACTGGATGCGTCTGTGGCTCCTGTGACACAACAAGAAATCACAGGTTAGAAAAATCGACTAATTTAAGTCTAAGTTTTCAGTTTAAAAGCTGACTTAATACATTTCAAAAATATTTGATATTTCTAAATCAATGATTATTTCTCTCATACTTTCTTAGACACTGTGCAGTTTTTCACTTTACATCCCCACCAACCGTCAACTAAACCTTCAGCCGCACTAAAATCAAACACTTTCTGTTTTTTCATCGGGTACCCACGTAACTACAGAGGCACAAACTTTGAAAAACATCCCCATTACTCTGGCCTCCCCCTGAGAAAGTGAAGCACCATCTTATATTCCTCTTATTTCTCTCTCTGTCAAAGCCACAGTGTCCACAGTGCCCTGTGCAGCAGGGAGCGTCTGATAGATACATCACAGCAATGGACTGTCATCCTGTGAAACCACAAGCTGTCACGGGACATCTGAGGATGGGAAATCTATTACGCAGCCATCAATCGCCGTGTCAGAGATGAGTGTCCACCCATAAGCAAATACACCAAGATGAGAGGAAACGTCAAAAGGGACATTCTGATGGATTCTGCTGGAAGCACAGCTTGGCCTGATTCAACCTCAATCCAAATCAACCTCCCTCGAGTACTTTAAGCAGATCTCAATGAGCTTCGTGATATAATAATATAATTTTTAAATAAATATTATATTATGATTTTTTGTGTGTAAAAAAAAATCACTTTTACATAAATCTATAATATTTAAATATTCATATTGCATGTTTACACTACATCATTATATTAAACTGGATTTTGTCATTGCACGCAGTGACCTTTTTTGTAGTACATAGCGACAAAAATAGGGAAGTACTGTGTTTTGAAAGCAAAACAAAAAATCGTATTTTACCTGGAGTGTCCTGCAGCGTTACTAAACCCTAAATATAATATCACAGGAAGTACTATAAACAGGTTGCTAAAAATAGACCTTCAAAGTGCAGTTACTCAAAATTGTCTTTCAACTCCCAGTGCACTGAAAATAATGAAATAAACAAACGGGAAGATTTACTATTCCAGGTATTTTCAATGAATCCCACAGAATCAAATATTACGTTTCCAGGCCTGAATGTCCTGCCTAGAGCAATAAACACATACACACACTTACAAACACAATAAGCTATAGGCCTATATAACAGCTCCAGTCTCAAGAGCCAAATCTGTAGTGTTCATAGTGTGCACACCTTGAAATGTAACTTCCTTATAGCCTCCATGTGGCTGCATAACAATTTAGAAATTTTACAGACCCTATTTTCCCATTAAGTGCGAGAAAGCAATACATAGTGAGGGGGCCCTCTAGTGGACAACGTGCTCAATGCCACCAAATCAAATTTCCTGAGTTGAAATAATTTAAGGAATGACATTAATTATTCTAGGAATAGCAGAGGAAAGCGTACATTTAAGTGGAAATTCACTTAAGCACCAGCACTTTCAAATAAACCTCTCATTAATGACACAGAGAGCGGTTGTGACCATTATATCTACTTTTATGGAGATAGCCTGTCCTGTGATGAAGTTATCAACATTCCAGAAGAAGTTAGGTAAGGTTGTATGGAGAGATGATTAGACAGAGAAATGCTTACCTGTAGTGTTGATCATACTCTTGGGCATAGCCGACGAAGCAGCGGCGAAGATGTTTGGGGTGCTGGCAGAGGTCAGGGCGCTGCTGGAGCCAGAACTGCCCACTGTGTTCACCGTCAGGCCCGAGAGAGGCTTCTTGGCCTGTACCACCACACTCCTGCGAGAGAGAGTTCACAATCTTTCACTAAATGGATCTTGGACTTGATGCAGCAGGCAAACTGTGATTTTGACCTGGCAAGGCAGGTGTGAAAACATATGACCAAACAGCTAGGATTTCACCAACACTTTCCGCAAGGGATGGCAAGCGAACCACAAAAGCTTCCAGATTCCCCACAAAGAAAAGAAACTCCTGCAACAATAAATATACATGATTGCTTGGGAAATCAGTTGATTCAGCAGCAGGGAGATTGACGGCTGTTTTCCATGGTCCGGGATGGATTGAACAGTCGCAGTGGCGAGGGAAAGACAGACAGGCAAAGTAAACATCCTGCTCTCCTGCCGGCCCGAGCCAGCCTTGCGACTGTACAGAACGAGAGCTCAGGACAAACAAACAGTAAAATCAAAAGCAGTGACTGCTGGGTTTTGGGTATGTTTCTCTTTTCTGCTGCTTGTCCACTGCTGTGATTCGACATAATGTCAAACTTGGAGCGAAATTCATCAGGAGACACTTTCCAGGTGCATTGCAGAAATTTGGTGTTGATATAGCAGCGCAATTTTGAGGTTCTCACCTTAGAAAACCTTATGGGTTATTCATACTATGCAGAACATTTTGATAGCAATTATATCTCAACTAAATTGGATTAAATATTGATATTAATATTAATAAAATTAGACAAAAATATGATTTTTTAATATTATTTATTATTTTTGTTTTATTTATCTATCCAGAATGCACAATATTTAACTGTTATGTCAATTATTATTAATAAATTATAATTTTTATCATAATTAGTTATATAAAATGATATAGAATAGTCTATATAGAATTAATTTAGAAATTATTTATTTAATTTGAAGCTATATTAAGTTAAATAGTTAAATAAATACATTTGATTATTAAAAAAACTTGACATTTTAAATAAAATATTTAGATAATTTTTCAAATATATTTAACTAATTTAACTGTCATTTTATTTACATTTATTTAGGATATATATATATATATATATATATATATATATATGGGGGGTATAATTAAAAAAGGATAAAAGGGTAGGAATGAAGCTAAAATAAATATAGGGTAAACGAACCCAAAAAAAAAAGGATGAAAAATGTAAATATCCATAAACAAACTTATTATCAGAAAATAAAACATCACAAGACCACAGCCGCATCTAAAATTCTTACTGGCTGTGTTTCTTTATAATCAGGGCAAATGAATTAAGCATACATATGAAAATACAGACAATTCTTTGAAATATATATTTAAACAATTTGAATTAAATTAAATTCAATTTACAGGAAGTACAGTACTTAAAAAAATAACAGAAATAACCCTCCTGTTGCGGGTGAAAATATGTCACAATCACAATAGCAGCAATCATCTTGTCATCCTTCCTGGACCCTCTCAACACTGGCCAGCTGCAATCTCTGGAAAGCTAATTAAAGAAACACTCTAAATATAGCTAGTAAACATATTAAACCATTAAAAAAGGGCCTAAATATACTAATCAACTTAATTATGCCTTCAAAAACTTATACTTTAATTTTCCAGCTTATTTATAGCTGTAGAAAGAAATCACATGGTTTCGAGAAACACTAGCTGAAAATAGCGCTGGAGATGAGCAGGATCACGAGTTTGCATTAAACTCTTGACCTCGCCGATAATCTCTTCTCAGACATTCTAGAGCTTCGCAGATTCACGGAAACCCACCTTAGCCTGATAGCGAGAGGATTAGTTTGATATTATACACATGACAGAGTCAAGTGCTGTGGAGGATGGAATAATATTTTGTTGGGGTGTATATCGGTCTGGTTTCTTTATCACGACTTGACGTGGCTGGAGATGCTGGCTGATACTGAGATCTGCTTGTTTTGCGTGATGTAGCGCAGGGCTGGTTCTAATGTCACCTGCTAGGCCTCCTGATGCCGCTCAGTGTGACCTCAGACACTGTACAGAGAGAGGATGGAGCCATTAGAGCACTTGTCTGGGAGACTGCCACTCGTCCTCACGGCACGCTCTCTTTAACACGCTGGCGTGACGGGAAGAAAAAACATTCTGGGACACGTGTTTCCCCTTTAGCACTACAAACAGAGAATAACAGACCCTTAAAATCATGTGTGCCGTTGTCTTTATGTGCTATGAGGAGCTATTCTACCAGATGCAAATGCATATGTTACAGTTTAAGAAAGAAAGAAAGAAAGAAAGAAAGAAAGAAATTTTTAACTATTATTTCAAATAATAATAAAAAAAAAAATACAAAATAAAATCCTATGACCGCAAAAATTTATTTATTATTATCAAAAAAAAAAAAGCGTGAAAGCGTGCTTAATATTTTTGAGGAAAATGTTAAAAAACAGCATTAATTTGAACGAAATTGACCATAAAAACATTTGCAATGTTAAAGCAGGTTTCAAATTCATTTACATTTTTGTTTAATAATAATACTAAAATAAATTATTAAATAACAAATAATTAAAAAGAAAATAAATAAAATGAATAATAATAATTAATATTATATTGAGAATAATAAAAATAAAATAGTAAATAAAAAGTAATAGCAGTAAAAAGCAGATAGTGAATAAATAATAATAAAACATATAATAATAATACTTCTTGGCCTCAAATACACCACAACAACAAACACAAACTACAATCAAAACCAAAATTATTTAGAAGGTAACAAGTTCTATGGACAGCTTTTATGTTGTTGTTTTGTTTGTTTTTGGCATCTCTGAAGCCTGGTGCTCAGTAAATATGTTTATTTATGGCAAACAGCTGCCAGGACAAGCTGTAAAAATAACTCAGCATTTGTAACCCCACAGCAGACAAAATAGCATGGAATTATCAATAAATAAGTAGTAAACAGTCCCTGTTTAATTGAATATGTTTTGTGGAAACAACATTCAAAAGAAAATCTATATTTGCAATTGAAGTGAAGTTGACAAGAAGTTTCGGAAGAAGCGCTAACGCCACGGCTGGCTCTGCATTTTCATAATCAGTCTAATCATGTCTCGTCCAATCATATTCACATGCTTTCCCCATAAATAAGCCCACTATTCATTTCTTCCTTATCTCGTTACGCATCCCTCCTTCCTTCTCTAGGGGGGCTAGCGGAGTTCGAGCCCTCGCTAGGGTTCAAACCACCAGGGCCCGAAGTTTGCCGAACTTCCGACTCGTCCCCTAGACAGCATGCCAAACACGCTATAGATATCATAAGGAAACGCGCACTCGTGAATTCATATTAAATAGACATTAGAGTCTATTGTAGTCATGTAGAGTCAACAAAAAATTATAAGTGAAATATTAATCCTGAACACTCTCAAACATAAAGATGTGCGAAGCCAAGTAACTTTTGTGCAGTATTTATTACTCATATTACTCATGTCGGCTTCCTGCGGGTATTTGACAAGTAGAGTTGATAGCATTAGACTGATAAACAAGCTTCTAATAAAATATGAACACTCCTCGTGAATTATTCAGGAGTTTGTGAATGATGCATGAATTATCCTGTGCATATTTTATTAATAGGATTTTTTAAATGGACTTTGAATAATGCACGGATTAATCTTGGGTAGACTATGAATAATGCAAATTGTTTATGTGTTTTATTTGAAATGGCTGTTAGGATTACAAACAGACTTAGTGCATAAATGAACATCAATAATAAAAATAATAATATAAGCTGGTCTCATATAATGGCAAACTTATGTTGTATCACTCGGTTTATTAGCATATCGTCAATTGGCACTGATACAGACTGATGTTAATGTATTATAGTGCTTTTCTTTGCTTTAAATGGACTAAAGCAAGTTCTTCACGGTTGCGGCCCCATCTGCAAACAGCTTCGATACTAATTGAAAAAATTCACCTTTGTAAAGTCCCAGAAAGACTGTGATGGACGAATCGTCCTGATCTCTCCTGTGTTGGAGGCTTTTTTTTATGTTGTCACTCCTAATCTATTGAGCTTCTGACAGACAATCCAAGAAGCCTGTCCACGTCTGGCAGCTCATTTGGTGGCAGGTGGCAAACAATTAGACACAGCAATTTCAAGGCCGGCAGATGACATTAAAGCATGCGGGAGTGAGTGGTACGACCCGGCGTCTTTGGACGGCCTGTGTGAAAGCATTTCAAAAATAATACACTCTGCCATGGCAACTCATTTCTGCCTGCCAGCCTCTATTAGGGCGCTGAGGGGTGAGGACGACAGGAGGGGAGCTAGGGGCGCGGTGGGCCGCTTCTGTTTAATCTGTCATCAACGCCCTGGAGACCCTCTCTAACATTCACAAACACATCTACACACACACACACACCACCTTTACTAGTGAGCAGGCTCACCTCATCTGTGGCGATTGCATGCATTACTACACATCCATTGTTACTGTGACTCAATTTCTAAGCAGGGATCAGGGAGAAGCAAAATGATTTGAGCCTGGTCTAGCAGGAGACAGAGTTTTAAAGGGATAGTCACTCTCTACTTGTTTTAAACCTGTATAAGTTATTTCTGATAAACACAAAAGACGATATTTTGAAGAATGTTTATAACCAAACATGATGGTAGCCATTGACTACCATACTATAGAAGTCAGTGTTTACGGCCAATATTATTTTTAATATATGTCAAATTATCATCTTTTGTGCATCTGCATAATTCAGTCATTGTCAGAAATGTGCTGACAGGTAAGTTGTTGATGATACAATAAAAGACCAGCAGCAAAATATGTATTGTATGTAAATATGTACATGTACACTTTTTTTTAAGAAATGAAAATGAAACATACTGACCATTTTTTTTCCCCATGGGACATTTACAGCAAAAATCTATGTAATTGTATAATTAATTATATGTCTATATATTTATAAATTAATATAAATACTAGATATTTAAAAATATATATATTTTTTAAATGATAATGTATATTCTATAATATATAAAAATATAGGTTATTATATTATTATAAAATTATAATATTAATTTATAATAATAAATAAATAAATATATAAATAAATAAATATATATATATATATACACACAGTATATACCTATATTAATGTGTGTATTACACACGCACACACACAAACATACATTAATCACATCCATAATATATGTGTGTTTTTTTATATGTTTTATGTGGTTATATATAAAATATATTTATATATAAAATATACATAAATTATACGAATGTAAATACACGCATTTGCACATATACTGCATATTATTATTATTATTATAAATATACACAGTACAC
>JAUCNO010002407.1:0-12173 GCA_032353835.1 Enteromius viviparus
CCGCTCTCACGGCTCGCTCCCCAGACAGCATGCCAAATTTGCTTATTCATTATGAGGAAAGCGTGAACTCTTGAATTTTTTTTATATATATATTTTCATCCACTCGTGAACCGACTGCGGACCCTGTTTTTTTTTGTAAAAGGATCTAGAAGAAGTCAGTTAGAAGAAATGTTTGATGAACCTAAAGAGCAAACGATGAGCCTTTATTTTGCTGTATTTCTCTTGATCAGCTCTTCTGTTTGGTGTTTGACTTCAGTTTTTGTCATATCATGTCTCTTTAGACTCATCTCATCTTTTTCTCTTCTCTCATTCTCTTCTTTTGTTTCCTTTTCATCTGTTTTATGTATTCTTCTCTGATCCTTAATTTAGTTTCAGTTTCCAGTTTCTCTCTTCTCTAACTTGTCCTTTTCTCTTCTCTATCTTTTGTTTATCTTTTCAATTTTCAGTTTCAATTTAACTTGCTTTAGTGGCATGACGTACTCGGGTACATTCTGCCAAAGCCTTGTACACATCAGAATAAAAGGACAGATGCACATTCAATATACATTCAAAAATAAACAAAAATCTATCTATGCATTCATATATATAACTATATACACATTAATGGTACTAATAATGCAGATGTGTTCATTCTTAACTACTTAGTTTCTAGCATTTATAAATATGATGTGCTACCAAAGAGGAAGTAGGTCCTTCACCCAGTAATATGTTTAATTTGTTGTGTTCAGTGACTGGAAGTCAGGAATAATCTGCTGTATTTGACTGAACAGTGAGTCTCTTAAAGACATGTATATGTCACAGAGGAGGAGAAAGTGTTCTTCTTGTCATCATGTTATCTTCCTTTCTTCTCATTTCATTTGTCTCATCTCATCTTTTCCTCTCATTTCTCTCTTCTTTCTCAGCTTTTATTGTTTGTCTTGTTTTCACTTCATCTTTTTCGGTTTTATTCGTCCTTTTGTTATTGTCTCATTTTAGCTCTTCATCTTTTTTCTAGTTTCATCTCCTCTTTCTCTTTTCTCGTCTGTTATGTTTTCTCAACTTTCATTTCCTTTCTTAGTTAATCCCTTCTCATTTAGTCTCATTTCTCCTCTTTTCTTCTCACTGGGTCTCATCTTTCATCCTTTTGTCTCTAATTTCTTCTCTTCTTTCATTATCTCATCTCAACACTCATTCTCCCTTTTCTTCTGATTCGGTCTCATCTCTCCTTATCTTGTCTGTATCTTTCTCATCATCTGTGTCTGATTCTGGTGTCTTTTCTCTTGGTCTCTCCTGGTCTCTGTAGTTTCTGTGGACTATATTTGGTCTTCTATCTCTGTGTTCAATCCCTCCTCCTCACTCCTTTCCTCTCTCAACCTCTCCACTCATGTCTCTCTCGTCAGGAACTCCTACGTGTCCTGTTGTTCATCACTCCTCTTTCATACTTTATTCTGAAGCTCCGCACAAACACACACAGCCAGACTCTCGTCTCTTCCCCGTAACACCCTCAGCACTGGCTCACACTCTCTCACAAACACACACAGCTTCCTCTTGGCATCACACATGTTGGAAGTATATTTATAAAATCTCTGAAATATAATTAATTTTCCAACACACTGTAATCTGCAAATTGAAGCAGTTGGTATGCACAGATGATTTTGTTCACATCTACATTATTAGAGATTAAAAACATTAGAATATCAGATTAGGTCACTCCTAAAAAAGAGAATGACTGCTCAATAAGTCATATATAAGCTCACACAGAACAGGGTACTGGAACAATCTCTTTTTTTTTTCTTTAAAAATACAGTATTTTAGGAAATATTTGAATCTGAACCCATTGTTCTTAGACGAAAAGTCGTAATTGTAAGATATAAAGTCTTCTACTTCTTTTTTCTTTTTTTTTTCAGGACAAAAATGAAAAACATAAATGCAAGAATGTAAACTTTTTGTAATTCTGACCTTTCACCTCTGAATTTTTTATATTTATGTTTCACAATTCTATTTAATCATTTTGTTTCCAACAAAGAATAAAAAAGGTGATTTTGACTTTTCTTATCTCACAATCCTGAATTTTTTCTTGTAGTTGCCTGTATCTTACAATTTGAAGTTTTTTTTTAAGAATTCCATGTTTTTTCCTTAAAAAGTTACTCACAATTTATATCTCTCAATTCTGAGAAAATGTCAGCTTCCATGACTCATGTTAAATAATACTTAAACATACACTGTAAAATAAAATGCATAAAAATTTACCATAAAGAAACGGCAGCTGTGGTTGCCAGAATTTGACCAAAAAAAATACAGTAACAACATTTTAGGTTTCATTGTTTTAAGTTAAATTTACAGTTAAATACCGTAATTTCATTATCTGATATAATGTTAATACACCAACCTATTAAAGTACTGAAATTCACACAAACACTAAACACCATCATGATGAGACTCATTAAACTGAAATATGTAATAAACCTTAATTTAACAACATTGAATGTAACATACAACTCTAATAAACATAGTTATTTAAAAAACTACATTTGAAATGCAATGCAGGGAATTCTGGTAATGTAGCATTTTCACAGTTTTTTACCATTAAAACCATGGCAATGTTTTACAGTGTACCTGTAGTTCTCAACACTGCTTCATGCATTTGAAATATATTGTGTTAATTGAATATTAAATGTAGGACAAGCATGCATTGAATCTGTTTTTGTCTCTCAGACGTTCACAGCGTGGTGTAACTCTCATCTGCGTAAAGCGGGAACTCAGATCGAGAACATTGAGGAGGATTTCAGGAATGGCCTCAAACTCATGCTGCTGCTCGAGGTCATCTCAGGTAAGGACGGGAAGATAAAGGGCACGCCTCTATTACATTAATGTTAGGACGACCTGAGATAGTGAAGCAAACGTAGCACAGAGTGATATTTTAACACTGTTATCTCTGTACAGTCATGTTTAAAAGGAGTTTGTGACTAGAGACTGAAGCAGTGAATGGAGCTCATGACTCATGTCTCCTCAGAGAACAGACGCCTAGTCATCACTTCATTTGTGGTTCGCTCTCAGTACATTAGTCAGAATCAGAACAAGTAGTCTTCCACCTGCTGTCTGAGCGTAAATGGTCTGTTTTTTACTTTCTTAATGCACATTTTGGATTATTATATTTATTAGTGTGATTCATCAGTGCATGTTATTCCAAAGCACTGCAGTCAGAATGGGATGCACTATTTGATTTTAAAGATGAGGCATGCAATGTTTGAAAATGTTCAAATGCTGACTGTGTAACTACGGTTTGACAAAACAGTTCAGATCTGTGTAAAAGGAAGCTGAAAAAACACACTGCATCAACATGTCTTTGTTTATATCAGGCTTGCGTTTGTTAACACTATCGAGTAGGTTTAGGGTTGGATTTGGTGTAAAGTATTTTTTTAACCACAGTCCACACATATTTCAATTCCGAATCGTCAAAACACGTACCTTTATTAACGTAATAAAACATGCCAGGGTCCAAGTATTAAACTTTTGTTTTAGCGCCACTCAGTGGACATTTTGAAACTGCAGTGAAAGACGCATTAAGGTAAATAAAAACAGTGTTGCACAAAAATGTGCACAGAGGTACATATTTTTCATGAGACCAGGTTGAAAAAAACTGTGAAGCTATTTTTAAAACTATTAAGCTGTTGTTTTTAACAAATTTACTCCAAAACGTGTGCGATTGGAGTGTTTGGGAAAGCTGTTTGGAAACAGTCATTATTCGTGTAACTAGAGCTGCTATAGCTGCACACTCAAAATAATGATCGGTTTACCTCAGTAACTGACTTGAATTGGCTCTGACTGATCGGCAGGTGAGAGACTGCCCAAGCCTGACAAAGGAAAGATGCGTTTCCACAAGATCGCCAACGTCAACAAGGCTCTGGATTACATCTCTAGTAAAGGAGTCAAACTGGTGTCCATCGGTGCTGAGGGTGAGAAACTTAAACTACTGAGACTTAACTACTGTCGATTTTAATTAACTATGTTCAGGAAAATATGTCTTAATATTGAATCTCTTAATATTGTCTCTCTTGCTCTGCAGAGATTGTTGATGGCAATGTGAAAATGACTCTGGGAATGATCTGGACCATCATTCTTCGCTTCGCTATCCAGGACATTTCTGTGGAGGGTAAAAACACACATCTGCGTTTGTCACGACGTGATTGGTCATGTTACTAATCAAACACTCCTTATGGCTTCAAATGACTGGTTTTGTGTTGTGTGACTCCTCAGAGACGTCTGCTAAAGAGGGTCTGCTGCTGTGGTGTCAGAGGAAGACAGCTCCTTACAGGAACGTCAACGTACAGAACTTCCACATCAGGTCAGAGTCATGACCCAAGTCTTCGAACAGAGACCGGGTTTACTTCAAACACAATCTTTTGTAACATCATACATGCATTAGATGCCACTTTTGGACAAGTGAATGCATTCTTAATTAGATTAGATGGAAGTATTTTAACCTGACATCCTAAACATGTAAACATAATCCTTTTTCCTTTCTTTTTTTAATATGCATTATAATAACTTATGTAAGTTCTCAATCAAATCTCTCTCACTTCTGCTATCTTTGCGCTGTAAGAAACATCTGTAGTAGAGTTGGTCTCAAAAACATTCTTTATTGTACTTGTAGCATTTTATATAATATATCAAAGTTTATATACATCCGTTTTCATGCAAAATATGCATACATGATTAGTTAACAAAACTGATTCATTAAATGATTCATTTCATGACTAATTTGGTTGATTTGTGTAATAGTAATAAGGTCCCATTATCTAAAATTAACATGGTTTATGAAAGTGTCAGCTTAGGTATATTAAGTAATATTAACAGATAGAAATGTTCAATTTAGAAGCTAATGCATTAGTGAATGTTGTAATTAGCATTAACCATTACAATGAAATGCTTCTGAAGTGTTTTCCTTCGTTAGGTTAATGCTAACAAATGAAACGCGTTCCTGTTGGTCTGTATTTTCTGCTGCTGATCAGTCCTCTGTGTATCTGATATGTTGTCAGCTGGAAGGACGGCCTCGCTCTGTGTGCCCTCATCCACAGACACAGACCAGACCTCATCGACTACTCTAAACTCAGAAAGGTGCTGCTTCTTTCTTTTCTGCAGTCACTCGCTCTTCATCCGCCAGTTTGCCTTACATTTATTCCCTGTGTAGACTTTTATACCAATCCAACACACACTGTTTTTTTTATTTAAATCCTCTAAAAACTCATTGAGTCCAAAGCTCTTGTTTTATCCAATCAGGTTATGATTTGCAGGCATACAGATTAATTCAGAAATCTCAAATTAATATAAAACTGCTGGGTCTGTAGTAAAGTCTGGATGGAATCTGTTTCTACACATCTATGGTTTTCTACAGTTGTTTTTTTTACAGTAAGAAAGTTATCATAAGCTAAATATCAGACACTGTGCACAAACGGAGTACAATATAAGGCCTGAATCTCTTAAAGTGCTCCTATTATAGGTTATTAAAAGTTCATATTTTGGTTTTGGGATCAAAAAACACTTTCATTGTCTTATAACATGCATTTATTTTTACCTTATTTGTTTAATGATTGATTTATTTTTCCAAACCGCTGATTTAAAGCAGTGTTTGTGAGCTGTTAACGCTCCTAAAGCGGCATTAGTGGTGAAGAATGAATTTACATTTTTATTCAGACCAACGTGAAAAGATCAGCAAGTGAGCATCTCGTGTTTCATTTTAACCTCAACTTGAAACGACTTGGGACTCGTTTTAAAATTGACTCATTTCAATGATTCAGAGTCGACTTTCTTTTCAGAGACTATAACTGTATACACGCTGCACATTTTACATTTGAAGAAAAAAATGATTGAAAATGAAACATTAATGAATAATTTTGATCTCTAGTATGGGCTACTTTAAGATTGGAAATGTATTTTATTAAATATATTTATTTTATTTAAATGTATTGTTAAGGACATGCATTTACCTTCTTTTTTCACTTTCAGATTTAGGATGCTTTCATTCACATCATTCACTGCATGAAAGATCATTTTCATAATAGGGGCACTTTAAAAATGACAGTAGTGTGTGTAATGCCTTTAAACCTTCAGTTAAATGTACAGTATTGATGGAGAGAGCAGCAGAGTCAATTATTTTCTCTCTGAAGGACGACCCTATTGGAAACCTGAACACTGCGTTTGAGGTGGCAGAGAAGTACCTGGACATCCCGAAGATGCTGGACGCTGAAGGTGAGTGAAAGATCACCTCTGAATTCAATCTGTTCATCAGATACGCAGATTAACATCACCTTCATCTTTTTGAGTTATTGCACATTTCACTGGACCAGAGTTCTCTTGGACTTAAAGCCTCTTTTTGAAGTAAAACTTCAGCTTATACTCTTGGGATGCTTAGTTAAGATTTAAAAGACAACTAATATTCAGTAATAGCATCATTGAGCTGCTTTAGAGTTTAAATAGAATTAGTTTGAGAAACTTTGTTATTGAATATGCACTAAAAGAGCTGAATAATTACATCATTGTCTTCTGTGGAGCTGCTATGAAGTTGAATTTGATTCATAATTGATGAACAACACTGTTACTTTAATGAACTGAATCAACGGTAATGAACTTAATATTAATCCTTTACCTTCTTTAAAGCAGTTTTAGAGGAGAAATTTAATGTTTAATAATTGATTAATTTTACAGCTTTACATTGTATTCAGCTGAATTAAATCAGCATACTAAACGAACTAAACCGAGTTATTCCCGTTGTTGTCTTTAGAGCTTTTAATTTAATTTCATAACTGAAAATCTATTATCTTCTGCAGAGCTGTTTTATAAATGGTAAATAATTGTACAACATTACCACTGTTACTGTTATTCCATTAATGACTGTATTGTAAAAGGCACTATAAATATAGCGGAGGGATGTAGGAAGGATTTTATTGACATGTTGACAAGCAGATATTTTGTATAGGCAATTATTGATTGACTTGATTCTGTGCTTCTTTTTGTCCTCAGACATCGTCAACACCCCTAAACCTGATGAGAAAGCCATCATGACCTATGTGTCCTGCTTCTACCATGCTTTCGCCGGTGCTGAGCAGGTATAAGTCACCAACAGTCCCATCAGATTCAATTTCCCAAACTGATGTTTTTTTCATTATTACAGTGTAAGATGTATAAACTAGGATCAGTTTGTGTAAACTGATTTGAGTAATGCACCGAGCTTCCAGATGCTCTCCAGTGTAATGCAGAGTAAATGAAAGTAAATGAAGTGAGGAGACTTGAATACAGACGCATTAACTCTATCTGAATTTGTTATGCCCCTAAATGAGCGGCTTGTGTCTCTCTCCAGGCCGAGACCGCTGCTAACAGGATCTGTAAGGTTCTGGCTGTGAACCAGGAGAACGAGCGGCTGATGGAGGAGTATGAGAAACTGGCCAGTGAGGTGAGAGTCTGACCTTAACAGCAGAAACCAGCAGGATTTATGGATTATTGATGAAAATCAGCTCCGTGACTGTTAGAAGACACTTTAACCATCATAACAATCTTCACAAACAAACACAACTGGAATGTTAAAGTGTAAATACATAAATGTAAAAAAATATCTATAGTAAAAAAAAATTAAAATAAGTAAATAAATATTTAAAAAAAAAAAAAAATGGCCAAATGCTTGCTAATAACTTAGAAAAAATATTAATGTAAATTATAAATCTATTAATATATGTTTGACGTTTTATATATATATATATATATATATATATATATATATATGTATATTAAATGTACAAGAAATACATTACATTTTACATTTGAAGAAAAAAATGATTGAAAATGAAACATTAATGAATAATTTTGATCTCTAGTATGGGCTACTTTAAGATTGGAAATGTATTTTATTAAATATATTTATTTTATTTAAATGTATTGTTAAGGACATGCATTTACCTTCTTTTTTATTTTTTTTTTTATGTATGGGTTGACATTTTCCTTTAATCCATCACCCATCCTAGATGAAAATGTCAGTGTTTTTGTGCAAATGATGCAGACAACACTGCATAATCTTCTCACTAGGGTTTGGAAACAGCACTGATTTTGTTCCCAGACTACATCATGCCCATCAGTCCATCTCTCCATCTCTCTGTAGTTGCTGGAGTGGATCCGTCGCACCATCCCGTGGCTGGAGAACCGTGCGGCAGAGCAGACCATGCGCGCCATGCAGCAGAAGCTGGAGGATTTCCGCGACTACAGGCGCGTCCACAAGCCTCCACGCGTTCAGGAGAAGTGCCAGCTGGAGATCAACTTCAACACCCTGCAGACCAAGCTCCGCCTGAGCAACCGTCCAGCCTTCATGCCCTCCGAGGGCAAGATGGTGTCGGTAAGTAGTGCAAAACATCTAAAAAGTTGGGAGGTTTACAGAAGCATCTTCAGCACATTGTTCCTAAGCATAGTTGTCAAACTTGGTAAAAAAGCGACTTGTAACTTGACTTCATGATCAACCAAATGGACATCTTAGAAATGCAGGCAATCAGTTCAGTTGATTGCGATTTGTCTAAATGGGTTGAGTTGAAGCTGATCTGGAAACTGTCTGTTTGTCGGCAGGATATTGCGAACGCATGGAAAGGTCTAGAGCAGGTAGAGAAGGGTTACGAGGAATGGCTCCTCACTGAGATCCGTCGTCTGGAGAGACTCGATCATCTGGCGGAGAAGTTCAAGCAGAAATGCTCCCTGCATGAGTCCTGGACCACAGGTAAACATACTTAGTTCACACAAGAGTTTTCCACCACCACTAAGCTTCCAGAAACTCTTTACTTTAAAATCTAAAAGTTTAAGTTAGAGTCATTTGCAAAAGCATGCTTATAAATACAAGAAGGCTGTAAAAGTGGACTGCTGAGCTGCTTGACTGTTGTCATGTGTCGTCACAACAGCACGGATATTTAAAGAGAAGATGCTTGATGTGCTCAGTAATGATTAAACAACCTTTTAAAGTGGATTCACTAAGTCATCTAATCCATTTACAATGTTAAATCTTTTAAAAGGTCAGCCGTTTTCTTTGATTATACAGTAATAAGTGCAGTTTAACCACAACGAACAATGTCTTTCTCTGAGGTAAGTTAGCGCTAAAAAGAGCCGTGTCTCATTTTTTGATTATGACCCGTCCTCTTCCATGGCCTCATGTGATATTAAAGTGTCCGTCGTGTGCATACTGCAGAATTCAGCCGGAAACAGTAGGTCTTCTGGGTACTTCTCGCCTACTGTTTTTTGAATACTATAAATTTGGATATATACTACTCACCTCGCATACTGTTTTTCGCATACTATAGTTGCACCGATACAACAGAAAGCAGCTTGGTTTGAAATCAAACTTTTTCAGTTAAGCTTCATACATTTCTTTGTTATTTTCAGCAGACACCTTTACTGCAAAATGCACACTCACAGAAAGCACAGCTATTGTTGTGTTTCTGATTTGACGTCTCTGTTTGCAGGAAAGGAGCACCTGCTGTCTCAGAAGGACTATGAGACGGCCTCTCTGATGGAGATCAGGGCTCTGATGAGGAAGCACGAGGCGTTTGAGAGCGACCTGGCCGCCCACCAGGACCGAGTGGAGCAGATCGCAGCCATCGCTCAAGAGCTGAAGTAAGAAACACAGCCTCATCAAAACCACCGGGATCATATTTCACTGCAAAATCAGTTCATAAAATATATATATATATGTGAGCCCGGAGCACAAAACCGCTCTTAAACCGCTGGGATTGATTGATTAATTGCTCAAAATCATTAGGATATTAAGTAAAGATCATGTTCCATGAAGATATTATGTAAATTTCCTACCGTAAATAGTAACATGCATTGCAAAGAATTTAATTTAATTTTAAAGTTGATTTTGTCAATATTTTGTCTGATTCCAGGTTTATGGAATCTGAGACCCATTCTAACAAACCATGCATCAATGGAAAGCTTATTTATTTGGCTTTCAGATGATGTATGAATCAAAATTTTGAAAAAAATGACACTTATGACTGGTTTCGTGGTCCAGGGCCACTTAAGACTTTGTAAAAAATATGTAATGTTAAGTATTTAAAGATATTTTAAATATGTTAGGCTTGTGTTTACATACGAGTATAATAAAACAACTATTAAACTAGTAGTTTACAGTATAGACAGTATACTTCAAAATGTATTGAAACATGGGCTACATGTTAATAACTTGTAAACTAACCATAAATATAGAAGTTCCATTGTATATATAAGTCATATAGTACACAGAATAGTTTCAGTACTAATATATATACTCTATACATATTTATATATTTATTTTAGCCCATTTTAGTTTGAAAAAGTATCAAAATAATTCACTTATAAGTTTGCTGCTAGTATAGTACATTCATATTAGTATACTTGCATATATTCTTAGAAAGAAAGGTATAAAGGCTGGTGCATTTTTAAAAGGTACAAATATATATACTAGATAATAACATGCAACATTCAGGGTAAATGAGGTACTATGGTTTTGGAGTGAAAACTGAAAGCAGCAGGATTTGTGCAGGAACTCCACACAGTTGTGTTTGTCTCTCTGTAGTGAGTTAGACTATCATGATGCTGCTTCGGTGAACACCCGCTGCCAGGGCATCTGTGACCAGTGGGACAACCTGGGCACCCTGACCCAGAAGAGAAGAGACGCTCTAGAGGTGCATAAACACTTCACACAGTGTGAAGCCACATACTGTATCAGTTGCCTGTCATAATCCATTCATATATGTAAAAACTGAAATAATTTGCATATGACTCTGATTCTTTTCTTTTGCCCTCCAGCGTGTAGAAAAACTGTGGGAGACGATTGATCAGCTGTACCTGGAGTTCGCCAAGAGAGCGGCGCCCTTCAACAACTGGATGGACGGAGCCATGGAGGATCTGCAGGACATGTTCATCGTGCACAGCATCGAGGAGATTCAGGTCAGCTGCATCAACATTTAGGCCAAAATTATTTCAAATATATATATATGTAATATGTGTGTCATAAGGGTACATTTTTCAAAATTGAGATTTATGCATCAACTGGAAGCGGAATAAATAAGCTTTTGGCCGAGATAGCCTACAACTATTTGGTAATCTGGAATCCGAGGGTGCACAAAAATCATAATATTGAGACAATTACCTTAAAAATTGTTCAGATGAAGTTCTTAGCAATGCATATTACTAATCACAATATTAAGATACACTGAAGAAAAGTACAATTCTATTCTAAATATATTTGTCTTTTTCAAAAGTTTGAAAGCGTATAATTTGTAAGCTAGCAATAAAGAAGTATAGTTCACAATGTTATTGCAATACAAAAGAAGAACTATACTTCACAACTAGTGATGGCTCAATTAAAAGTATACTTTTATTAAAAAGTGGGCCAGTGTAGTTCCAAGTGCACTTTTAAGTATTTGTCTGAATTTCATGTAAAAAACATTGTACATAGCAAACACTAAACTGCATGAGAAATATTCCATTTAAAAAAAAATGTCCACTTCAGCAGAAACTAAATGTCATTTCAGAGCCGGAGAATACTTCTACTCTTGGTAAAAGCTTGTTTTGTATGTAAAATTCAGAACCACACGACCTGTTTCAAAAAGCAGCGTGCGTTTATTTCAGCGCCCACATGTACAGGCTGTATTGTTCACACAGACTGCGTACGTAAGCTGTGCATTTGCACGTGCGGGTAGAAGTGTAGAGTCTATTTCTGTTGCATGTAGCTGAAGCAGAAAACACTGCAAACCTATTTATCAACACAGTCTTGTGCAGCGCAGGCTGTTATGAAGCAGCGTGAAACTACTCACCCTTTATTACACAAACAGCCCTTTCTATTTTGAAAAACCGTTTTATAATTTATGACGGGTATTACAGGAAAAATTCAGTGAAATAACCCAGAAAGTACTATTTTTTCTGTAAATAGCAGCAGCTCTTGTATCAAAGTGTTGAACTGCTGTTATGAATCACGCCAGCGACTTCAGTCAGCTTCACACTGTTCCTGTTAGTAGCATGAAAACTATCTGTTTTCTATATTTTTTCAATATATTTATAAATCTATCTATATATATCTATATATACACTACTGTTTGGGTCAGTAAGATATTTAATGGTTTTAAAGATGTTTCTTCTGCTCATCAAGGCTGCATTTATTAGATTAAAAATCCAGAAAAAAACTG
>JAUCNO010002408.1:0-12169 GCA_032353835.1 Enteromius viviparus
GTTGCAGCCTAGAAACTACTGGTTTTGTCTGACCAGGGAAGAACGGTGGAGTTTTGGTTCCTTAAAAACACTGTTTTCGTGTTTAATACTATAAAGCTTCTTTGACACAATATGTATTGTAAAAAGTGCTGTATAAATAATGATGACATGACTTAATGCAGTTTAATTGCTCAACTCCTCTATTTCTACGCAGTTAATAAACCGAATAGAGTATAATTTAAACCTTTTTAGACTTTTAGGCCCTTGTTGAAAAATTGTACATTTAAAGTAAAACCTGTACTATTTTTAAAAAAAAAAGTAAAACTGTCTGATCTTTGTGGTAATGTTAATAGTATAAAAAGAATAATACATTTGTTTTTGGCAATGTGAAGTTACTCAATATAGAGACCTGCGTGGGACGGATTTTTAGAATTAGTTTCCGCACTTGCGCCTGTAAATTGTTTTTACTTTATTCGCTCTTATTGCTTTTGTGCAGTAGATAAATAACAGAATATTTGTTTTTATTAAATTAATTTTTAGATAAATCCATTTTGCGGGAGTCCCACGAATAATTATATTCTCCCGCAATAACACGAGGACCTTACCGCCTGCGCCCGCGTTCTCCCATCAAATCTTGTCCCGCGCCGCACTCCCGTGGGAGTGCAGGTCTCTAACTCAATATGCATCCTGCTATATTTCTATGTTGTATTTATTAAGCAATCTGTAAAAATTGTGTACTGGAATGTGAGAATGTAATATTTCAGTGTTAAATAATAAATGTGGTGGAACAGTATCGTAGTCTTTTTTGATAATTTGATATGAGAATGAAAGGGATGTTTTTTATTGTGGCGTCCCAGCTGCTGAAACGGTTTTGTTTTTGATTACGGAAAATTACCCTATTTTTACGGCCCGTTATTTTACGGTTTTTATCTGGCACCCTAGCTGCCAGAAAAAAACCGTTTTTTTACGGCCTGTTATTTTACGTTTTTTTTCTGGCAGAAAAAAAACGTTTTTTTACAGCCCGTTATTTTACGGTTTTTTTCTGGCACCCTAGCTGCCAGAAAAAAAACGTTTTTTTACAGGATTTTTTTTTACAGTGTAGATATATTAATAAAGGTGACTTGACTTGAAAATCCTTCTTGATTTAGGAATGTTTAGATATCTGGGCTGGAAACAAGACAAAAAATCTAACTAAGAAAGGCATTTTTACAGAAGAAGAATGAAGGAAAGCCTTGATGCAGCAGGAGCAGAGGTAGTTCACACTCAGCAGACACTTACAGAATCTTCATCACGATCAGAGGACTTGCTAGTGTTTAGTCTTATTAAGAAATGTTTGATGGATCTTCTGAAGCTTAAATCAAATATTCAGACATTGTCAGAAGAACATGATGAGAAACATGTTTTAGATGTTTCTAACACCTCTCGCAGCATCCTGCCGCCTGTCTCTTCTGCTTCCACGCTTCGCTGTGACTCCAGTCTCCTTCACACAGGCCTTTTAGCATGTATTAGATCCATAACTGCATTAAAAAATGATTGAGTGCCGTTGACGCCAAACCCTCGCCTCCATCACATGAGATCAGGACTCGCTCTTCATCTCTGATGTGAACGTCTTCTTCAGAACTTCCAGTTTATCTGCATTTTCTGTGGCTAGTGGCTTGCTCTTTCCCTGAAAAATATCTGAATGCATGCAGAGCATAAACAGCTCCATCTCTGAAACCACGTTCTTTTATAGTCGATCTCATCAGTCCTTCAGTCAGATGTCATTCACAAAACCTTCTTCTTTCACCAAGTGTCCCATTTCGTTGGAGTGAAATGCATGATGGAAGTTTTTTTAAATGATTGTTGTCATTAATAAATTAGAGCATCTGTCATTACAGAAAGACAGGCTTAACAAATCCGAGGCTATTGTGTAGTGCAAGACTTTCTGAGAGAAAGATTGTGGTTTGTCACCGAGAGATAATTTATTGAACAGATGCATGCTTTATTCAGACCGAGATCTCAGCGTCGCATCGCATCCGTCAGCGCAGTGGCCAGCTGTTTATGACTGTCATTCAGCGCTCATAAGCACACATTAGCTTCTTACTCACAGCTGCGATGGAAACCTCACTTCAGTCACAATATGACAGCGAGAGCCGCTGAATAATCACTGACAGAGAGAAGCTGTAAGATGGGCTCGCGCTCGTCTGAGAATTGAAACGCCAAACATCCAGGAGCCCAAACACAGTCGTCCATGTGGGTCAGGCCGGGGTCACGCCGGGGTCACCAGAGTCTAGGGTTCCAGACCATAATCCTCTCTACGATCTGAAACTGAGCACATCTCTGCTGATGGATTGCCCAGCGACGCCTCAAATAAACGACCCCGCTTGAAGAACGTCCATGGATTAAGTCCAGAGTCCCGCTGGACGCAGGGGAACGTGGGTCATTTGTCAGAGCGCTTCCATCTGTTAGGGCGTTTCCGTCTCAAACACGTCATCCGTCAGCCCTCGGCATGCTGGGTATTTACAGACACCCGCTAAGGAACGGCCTTCAGGACACGACGGGTGATTACTTTTATTATGATTATTATTTTATAATTGCCTACTGAATGTAAAGCGATTAGTTCTGAATTCAATAGTAATTGGTTGGACTCCAAAAAAAAAAACATTTCTCTCACTGCAAAAACTTTTCTTACTTAAATGTTTTAAGGACAGAAATCTAAAAACATCTATTGTAGACAAAGAGGAATTTCGTAAGCCAAAACTCATTTTTGATAATTTTTCTGAAAACTAGACCATTTTAAAATCCGTCTTGATTTAACCATTTTCAAATACAGTGGGGATCAGAAGTTTGTGCACCCCAGTTAAAAAGTTGTATTAATGTGTATAAAGAAACCAAGGAAAAATAGATCTCCAGAAGGCATCAAATTACAGATTAGACATTCTTATAATATGTCAAAAAACGCCTAACGCTTTGGAAAGTATCACAGCTTGTAAATGCTTTTGTAGCCAGCCAAGAGTCTTTTAAACCTTGTTTGAGGCATCTTTGCCCATTCTACCTTACAAAAGTCTTCCAGTTCTTGAGAGTTCTGGGCTGTCTGTCACGCACTGCTCTTTTAAGGTCTATGCATTGATTTCAATTATGTTGAGGTCAGGAGATTGAGAAGGCCATGGCAAAACCTTCAGTTTACGCCTCTTGATGTAATCCACCATGGATTTGGAGGTGTGTTTAGGGTCATCAGACATCCTATCATTAACTTCAGCTTTTTCACAGACGAATCAAGTTACTATTCAAAATTTGCTGAAATTGGATTGCAAACCTCTCCTTCTACTCGTGAAATGTTCCCTGTCCCACTGGCTGCAATACAACTACAAAGCATGATTGATCCACCCTTATGCTTATCAGTTGGACAGAGGTTATTTTCAGTGCCCTTCTGTGCCTCATTCCGGCCAAAAAGTTATATTTTACTCTCTTTGGTTCAGAGAACTTTTTCAGGCTTGTCTATATGTTCCAAAGCAAACTTCAAATGCTGATTTTTTTGGTGACAACGTAAAAGAGGTTTTCTTCTGTTGACTCTTCCATGAAGACCATATTTGTACAAGTACCTCTTTATAGAGGAATAGTGTACCAGTGTCTGCCAGATCTTTCTTGAGGGATCGAGCAGTCAAACGTGGGTTTTTACTTGTCTTACAATCCTGCGAGCTGTCTGGTCATTTTCTTGGTCTTTCAGATCTTTCTTTAACTTCCACTGTTCCTGATGACTGCAATTTCTTAATTACATTCTGAACAGAGGTTATTGGCATGTGAAAATATGCTAACTTCTTAAAGCCTTCTCCTGCTTTGTGCGTGTCATCTTTTTTCAGTTTCAGTTTTCTCTGGGCATTTAAGACCTTTCTAAAGGGGGCAGTGCATGCTATAAACTCAGCAGGTTCCTTAACTTTTGCAGACCCCCCCTTTTTTGTTTTCTGGTGTTTTGAAAGTGTTAATGATGGAAATTAAAAGATTGTGTAATCTGTAATTTGATGCCTTTTGAAGATTTGTCCATCTTTCCTTGGTTTCTTTATGCACATTAAAAAAAAAATTTTTGCCTGGGGTGCCAAAACATTTGATCCCCACTGTATCTCGGCCGGAAACAAGACACTTCTAAGAAAAGCTTTTTTCTTTTTCTTTTTGTATAAATGTCTACAAATTATACAATTTAATACATTTATTTGACAAGTTAAATGACTTTACACAATATATTATGTTATTTTCTGTAAAAATGATCACAATTGTGTCCGTTCTTGCTTAAACCAAGTAAAATGCTATAGGAATGGTGTAAAAAAACATCATGTTTAGGCTTTGAATTTAAGGTTTATTACCTTAAATAAGAATAATAAAATAATAAGGTTTTTGTTACCTTATTGGCAAATATTTTAGCTTGGTTTAAGCAAAAAACAAAAAAGAATTCCAGAAAACAAGATAAAATATCTAAAGTCACTTTTCTTGTCAAGTTTCATCCTGATTCAAGTTTTAGTTCTTTGGTTATTTATACAAAAGAAAGAAAAAATCCTAAGACAGAAAATAATTTTTGCAGAGTAATTCTGAGAGCCAGCAGTTCTGAAGAGGACTGAAAAGAGAGATGACCTTAACTAATTCAGAGATCTGAGGGCCACCGGGATCCTATCGAGTCAGATTGAGCTGAATGTTGTCTTGACAGCAGGCCAGAGAAGCTCCTGGCAGGGGTCCGAAAGCCTCGTTCATCTGCTCTGATCTCTCATGAAGCCAGACAAACACACATCTATCATCTGCTCCTCAGAGAATGAGCATCACACAGAATAACAGCACTTTTTTTTCTTTGATAAAAAAAAAAGTTGAGAGGAACCGTATTTACTCCGCCAAGCTAACATGGATTTTTTTAAGTTCTGAAAGTAATGGGATGTTCTTACAACTTTATTAATATGCTTTCATAATGTTGAGAAAACGTTCCTAGAGCAACATTCTCAGGAGGGTCCATATGATGTCATTTGTGATTGATGTTAAATCATTCTTGGAATATTTAAAAAAAAAAAAAAACTGTCAAATATCACTTATTCTGATACAGATAGTAGTACGTTTGACTAACCTTTAAATAATCATGACAAGAAACCTAGACATTTGTACGTTCTTAGAATATGAAAAAAATGGGTACCTTTTTAAAATAATGTTAATAGAATGTTAGAGGGACAGCGAAGACTCGTGTGTCTCTGACAGAAGCTCGTGCAGGATTATATCACTACACACATCTGATTACGGGGGAAATTCTGCTACTTTATTTCATCTCTAATGTGTTGTTGACAGTGTAATAAAGATTTTACACAAACCTGTTTGGCTTTCTGCATGTCTCCAGGAGCACTATGTCATGTCAGGACCTGTCTCTTCTGTCACCAGCGAACACTTGATATTCGACTGCGATTCCGTTTCTGACCAGGACTCTTCAGCTGTGACTGGAGCTCAAGAGAAGGAACGCACGGCTAAATACGGAGCTCCCGCTTGTGCTTTATATCCTGAAGATCTCCTGAGAAGAATCTGTGAAACACCTGAACCCAGAGCTTCATAAACCACACACACACCTACAGACTGATCGTGTGAGGAGAGGACAGGACTTTTAGATTACAAATGAAACTCAAAAGCAGCCGTTTTTAAGAAAATAACTGGATTTTGAAAATCCTGTTGAGTTTTGTGTCTGGAACTCATCAGCTGCTCAGCTGTATTTGTAGAAATACACAACAATACACTGTATGAGTCATATATCACAAAAATCATTAGGATATTAAGTAAAGATCATGTTCTATTAAGATATTTAGTAAATTTTCTACTGTAAAAATATCAATACATTTTTTGGGGGGTAAGAACTTAATATAAACAATTTTCTCAGTATTGAGATGTTTCTGCTCCTCAGATTCAGGTTTTCTAATAGCTGTCTCTCAGACAGAAATTGTCCTCTCCTCACAAACCAGACATACGTGGATTTATTCAGCTTGAGGAGATGTATAAATCTCTTTAGGGTCGCATACAGTATCTCTAAATTGATTATGAAGGTTTTTTAAACACTCATTTCGTATTTTTTCCACTGTTTGCCCATTTTAATTTTAGAATTTAACACTGTATAAATTATTTAATATTTCTATATTTTATTATTAAAAAGAATTAGTGTCTTATATCAATGAGCTGTGTTGTTATAAATTCAAGCAATTGACTCCAAAACCTGAAAGTAAAATCCAGAGGAAAAGTCTGTTACTTAGCAAAAAGTCAGCAAAGATATGTAATAATTCTTAAATCGTATTAAAAAGTATTTTCTAGACAAGTAACAATTATTGTCTTGTTTTAAGTGAACCAGCTAAATAATAAATGAATAAAAAATAATCCTAATTAATTTATCTTCATCTTCAGTATTTTATTTACATCATTAGCAGATTGTTGGGCTTGTTTCAACTCACTTTTGTCTTGTCTTGACTTTAACAATCATTTTTTACTTGTCTAAAAAATCCCTCTTGATTTAAGAATGTTTAGATATCTGGAAATGGATGAAGATTAATCTGCAGCTGCTGTGACTGAAGCAGGAACTGAACCTTCACGAGCCACTAAACAATTCCTGGTCAGACCTCCACAATGTCACGACCACAATGCCCTTTGACCTTGGCAGAAAGCAACTTCTGCAAACATTTCTCCGTTCTCCAGCATAACCCCAGACAGGAGACAGAAGGAGCTGAAGCAGCGAGGAAGGAGAAGGAGGAGTGTTCTTCAGGGCTCTGACGGTACACTGGGTGACAGTCTAGAAGTCGTAAAGCTTACAGCCCCTGACGTCCGTCTGAGTCAGCCCTGCCTCATGCCGTCTTCCCTCGGCTCCTTCTCCATCCTGATGGCAAGTGTTCATACACATTAGTGTTGAGCGGCTGACCTCTGAGAGCCGTCCGTGAGGTGGCCTGTGGAAGTGTACTGTGAGACAGGACTGAGTTAGCGTTCCTGCTCCGGAGCCGCTTCACACTGACTCGCCGCTGATTTATCTGAGGGAAGGAATTCAGTGAAGGGCTGGGATCTCTACTGTAACCTTTTACCCCCACCAGATGTTCGCTCTGAAAACACGATAATGTTCATCCCTAAATCCCTGTGCAAACATATCAAGTGGCTGCTATGTGTTTGTGGCAGGACTTAGTGAAATGACAGAGCGGCGATGGGAAAGGATTTTAAACACAACCCACCATATGCTGCAGGAGATCCTCATAAACACTCAGAACTAGTCAATTACTGCTTTCAGAATTAATCATTACTTCACTTTATTGGCATTAGTAACTAGTTTAACTAGTTACTGTGCTTTTCTTTCACACTCCACAAACGTAGTAAGTGTGTATCTTCCTCAAAAAGCCCTTCTGAAATCTTACTAACAATTAGTACTGCCAAATGCTTAAGTGTGATTAATCACATGGAAAATACAAGTTTTTAATACACATATTTAATGAAAACAAAAACTTATTTTGGATGGAATTAATCATATTAGTAATTACTTACACTACAGGTTAATGCAGGAAGTAGTCACTGTCCAACACTGCTGAAAATGCATAACACGAATAAAACAAATATAATTTCATACTTTAATCACGAAATGCATTCACTCTCAAAGTTATGAAAAAAAACATAGCTGTAGCTCGTTTCTCAGACGTATTGTTGGCACCGTCACCAAAGACTGAAACCATAGCGGTTTATATACACCTCAGTCCGGGCTAAGAGAAAGTGGTTTTTCATTGATTAAGAGAAATCGGTCTAACACACCTGGGTTTCTGCTGGAGAGTTTGGCTTGTGTGACTGTCGAACCAAAAACCAGCAGACTCCAGATGTTTGTAGAGCGCACGAGAACAGAAACATCTAAACAGCCTTCTGTGTGTAAATGTGCTTTAGTGATGAGACACGCTGAAGGAGAACTCATGCAGGTCTAAACCTTCATTTGCTGGGTTTCCATCCAAAGCTGCTGATTTAAAACTAGAATATTGCTGAAATGATTTGTGAATGAGCACCGTTTCCATCCAACGAGTCAAAGAGAACAATCTCATCACGTCCTGATAAACTGGCACTACTTCTGGTAGGAGAAGCTACTGAACATAATAATAAATGCCCTGCCTCAGAGCGAGCAGACCAAACAATACATGCCTTCATTGCTTTCAGATGCAGATGTCTATTGTTAGTCAAGTTATCCAATCTCAGCGCAAACTTGTGTTACTTTTCACGCATATGGAGGAATTTACAGTATCTCTTTATTAACCCTTTTCTGCTCAAGTCAAAAACAAGTCAAAAGCAACACTGCTTTTCTCGATTTTTTTGGTTGTGTTTCCAGTCAAAATAAGAATAAAGAGGATAAATTCTTAAAGAGGGTTTTTCTACACAAGCAAAAAATATCGTTTTTAAAAGAACAAAGAAGTCAAAATTAAGTGATTTTTTTGCTCAGAACAACAGGACAAGAAAAATAATCTAATTTGACTAAAATTACTTTGCTTGTTCTAAAAAAATTCCCTTTGTTTAAGAATTTCTAGATATTTTGGCTGGAAACAAGACAAAAAAACTAGCTTAGAAAAGCCTTTTCTGCAGTGAAATTACGGTATTTTTATTTGAAATGTAGCGTTTCATCACTCGTTTCTCATGCCATACTTTAAAATGCACGTTAAAACCGACTGATGGAAACGTTACTCGGAGATTTCTGACCACCAGGTGACCGCTATGAGCTTTCATACAGATCAAGGTCAGATTCATAGTCAGGGTCAGGGGTTGTGTAAAGTAGAAGTGATCCCTGACTGATAATAAACCCTCACAAGACCGGATCAAATCTCTGGGCCTCGTTCTGACACTGTTTCAACGGCTGGTTAATAACTGAATGAGACCAGACACAGAGAGACATTTGGCAGTCCCAGCCAATATTTGTCACTTCAGAGAGCATGAATTCTTAATTGATTCATCTCTGTGTCTGCGGGACAGGACCCTCCTGAGCGCTGTAGGAAGGGTCGTGACCTTTCTGAGCTCTGCTGTGACCCCAGCACCAGACGATACCGACACACAGAAGCTGCTTCTGGAACATTTGACCCGGAAACACTACATGTGAATGAAGAGACAGTGGAAATATAGGAGAACATTTGTTCCAGAGCTTTAAATATACTGTTTAATGTCTGTGTGCGTTTCTTCTGCACAGAGGACTAATAAAACCTCATCTGCCTGTCTTTCCGAAGGCTGCAAACCTCACTCTGTTACTATGGTTTTCTTACCAAGGTTGGCACGGGTCTTTGTGAATGTGGTTGCATACGGTCATTGTTAAACGAAATTAAGGTAATTTACCTTGGGGTGCTCTGAAAAGCCCCCCTGGCCACAAAATTGATTTAGACCTCCGTTTCACAAAACACTGTTTTAATTGAAGAGCCCAGCGGACTGACCATGTGAAGGACGGGTTCCTAGTCTCCACACAAGGCTTCGGGAAACATGAAAATAAAAGGTTTAATCCTTCATTCTAATAAAGTACGGTATATCTCCCATCCTCGCTGAACTCCAATGAGGTCTGCTGTCATCCGGTGTGATCGGCGACTATGACACAATAAACTGAGCATTATGTTACGATGCACTGAAATACTCGTGGGTCTGGTCTAAACACTAGATGTGACAGAACCTTGGAAAACCCAAGCATTTCTGAAAATATTATATGGCCACTCTAGCGATTTGAAGTACACTTTATTGCCTTTCAGGAGTGCCTCAGACATCTGACACCTTTAATCTCGCTTTAAGGTTTACCATTTTTTGATTAATTGCGAGTAAGAGCGAGACGAGCCTCTTAAGGCCATGTCAGCAGAGAATTTAGCTTCCTCTTAAAGTGGGTGCTACGGAGATCTTGTGATCGCCTTAAGTCCTTCTTGAAGGGAAAAACAAAACTTCCTAAAAGCTCTGGAAACAGTAATCGTCACGGAGCGAGTTGCCAGTTGGAGTTTTATGAAGCACACGCCCGACCGCCCACCTCCCTCTCGTCCATTATGTGCTCGCTAATGTCACATTGATTATGCTGATCGTAAACTGCCTTTGTTTGGCTCAGCCTCACTGTCAGTCAAAGCGTCTGCTGGGACGAGAGCGAGTCTCGCTAAAAGCTGGCTTTTCCGTGTTTGTGGTGGCGACGAGCTTGACGCCGTTCCCCTAAGAGACCCCATTTCCAGCTGCATTTTGGTGTATTAATTGCTTTTTAATGTTTTCCTCCCGTTTCAAATGTGACCGTGTGCAAACAAATCAACAATAATGGAGACTTGAGTATTTTTCTGATTGGGTCAAGAGCAGGAGTAAAAAGGGTGGCACTGAATAAACCATTGAGGCAGGGAATGGAAGACGGTCCCTCCAGAATCCCATGTGAACCGTTCCCAGACTCAGAAGAGATGCTTGCTCAGCCTTTCGGGAACCGTCTTAATGCATCTGACAAGTTAAGGAAGCTGTTTTAACATCTCTTTTTACTTTTTCATCTGGACCAAAGTTGGGAGAAATCAGACTTTTATGAGACGGTGATCAATTTTTAATTCGCTCTGCATTTTACCTGATGGACGTTCTCATTGTGTTATATTCAGAGCATTTCAAAAGTGCAAATGAAGGACTTTTGGAAGAAAACATTACACATTGTGTCTGATATAAACAAGAAACTAAAATGAAATTGAATGCGAAGGCTTGAGGTGAACTGCATCAAAATAGTTTTTAAATGCATGCCGGTTAGAGTCCAGCTACAATCTGCTTGAAAAGTTTGCATGTATTAGAACATGCACCAACAAATCTGATCTCAGAAACTTTACTAATAGGCATGTTTCAGTGAAAAAGAGCAATCCCTTTACTAATATGGTATAGTATGATGGTGTTTAGTGTTTGTGTGAATGACATTGAGCTCCTTCTATATATGTTCATATTTAAAAGCTACCTGTGATGGGCTTTGGTTCATCATGTGACTTTCTCATCACCGCCTGCATTTGGTGTTTATCAGAGTGATTCAAAGGAACAACACACATTTCAGTACTTTATTAGGTTAGTATATTAACAGTATATCAGTTAGTGAAATTGCGGTATTTAACTGTAAACCTAACCTAAAACAATAAAACCTAAAATAGTGTTACTACATTTATTTATACTCAACCACAGCTGATTCTCTCATTTATTCACAGTCTGGAGCTTGTTTTCTCCTAATATCTAAGAGCAAAGGAAATCTGGAAACAGAAAACGGCAGGCAAATGAAACCTGAAATGCAAAAGTGAGGCTTGTCTGCTTAAATTTGCTGCTTGAGGAGAATCAGTATTTGGGCTTGAGTTACACATCCAGCATCTGCCATCCGGACATCAGGCACCGTATTCATCATTTGGCAACATGGAGCCCAGTGTCTGTACAAACACCCAGAGGAAATGAAGTCTCTTGGCCAGACAAGAATAAAATTAGCTTGATGACTAAGTTCCTCCCCCGTTCCATCGGGAATAAGACCCTTCATTTGTTTTCATTACCTCTCTATGCCTCGGACAACAGGAGTGTCACTCAATTCATTCTGCTGCTGCGAAGAGCACAAAACATCTACACGACCGTGTATTCTTTCTCCTTATTTGATACTTTCTCATACCCCAATCATTTTAATTAAAAAATCCACCTGGATCAAATGTATCCTAATTCTAAGCTAATTACAGTTCATGGAGAATTTAGATGTATGGTTAGAACCCTAACCCTAGCTCCAAATACAAAATGATGAAATTTATGCAAAAAATTACAAATATTTATAACCCCCAAAACACAATAGATGGAATAGGAAAACGAAAAGTAAGATAATTTTTTGCAAAGCTTTTGCCATTCATTGTATAAAAAACCAAGTAATTAAAAAAATTGACAGGCACACCACACGAGGGTGTAAATGATCGCAAAATTTAGGATGAACTTTAAAGTATAAATGTGTGTCACTGAACACATTATTGTCTATATTAACACAACACACAACAGAGAGACTAGACTGCTTCCCCTGGGATGTTCTGGTGAACACAAATTAATGCAGACGTTAACCCCAGGTGTCTGTTAGAGGAAGTGAAGACATCTCGTACATGTTTATGATGATTAAGCAATTAATCGTATTTCAGGAGGAAGCACGGACGAACGATCGCAGCTGCCACCAATCTTCTATTACTGATAACCCCGCGAATCTCTCCTTCTCCGCCTTAAATACCGC
>JAUCNO010002409.1:0-12169 GCA_032353835.1 Enteromius viviparus
TGACGTCACATACGTATGCTAATTAATGTGACGTCGCCTGCCGCCACAAGTCTCTCAAAATCCTGTGGGAAACACTGAACAGAGATTTTATTTTTCAGGAAGAGGTGTATTCAGCAGTACATGAGGTTTATAGTGGAGCAGGTGTACGCGCTGGAAAAGCACACCCGGACAGCAAGACTTTAGAGAGATTGATGTGAATCAGTGCAGGACTGATGTGAATGTGTTGTCCAGCGGATTGAGACGGAGAGGATACTACCATATTCCTTAAAAATCAGATTGTGGAGGAATTTTTATCATCCACCCACCCCTCCACATAAGCACACACTTTTCCTCTTTTATAGGTGAAATAAGTAGTTTGGCCTAGCACTGTCAATCAATTTACAACAAATTCATGAAATTGCACATTTTTTCGTACATTATTTGCACCTAACAAGTTTCTGAATATACGTCTATACTGCAGGAACATCACATTCAATCTCCAAATGAATGTACAAACAACAAAGACTGATTCATCTTTTTTAATGACTGAAGGCCAATATGATTGATAACAGTACAGTACTACTGATGATGACTATAATTGTTTTCCCCTAATATTAAAGCAATTATTAAAGCCATCCCACATTACATTATAATTGAGAGCGATCAATTTATCATTTTTAAAACTAAAACAAAATTAAAATAACTTTTAACCTAAAAAACTATTTAAAACAATCTTGACATAAAGCCATTATAAAGAATGTCATATTTACGGTGTCCTGATATCAAACGCTAAAGTCTAAACTAAATAAAGATGATTCCATAAAGCTGTGAGAGTTCTTTGATGAACTGCTTGTTTTGGCTGTTACTGATGAACGTGACACGCATCATATTTCATCATGATCTGATGAGTTTCAGTTTCTCTCAGTCGCTTTGGTGCTTTTCTCACAACAGTATTTACGTTTGCACAAGCGTTAATGCATTTCTCCAAACTATTACAACTGCAAAACCTAGTAGATTACCTGCAAAAGCGTGTCACTTGCTCAAAATGGATAGTTCATTGCTCAAAAGCAAGTATTCATGTCAAAGAAAGTGTCAGTGTCGTCAAAATGAAAAGTCCTGACACCATTGTTTCTGAACCACAGTCAGATGACTCTGTCTTGTTTTCATTATGACAGTTTATTCTGTAAATGTTTTCCAATGCAAAAAAGTCAGATGGTGACACCTCCTGAAAATGCTCAAGACAGCACTATATACTATTTGCACAGCTGAAAACTACAGTAAAGTTAGACGTTACTGTATGTAGTGAGGGTCGCTGAAGTAGGACATGATCCTGGATCAGCTGTCCAAAAAAAAATAAACTTATCCACATCCTTACCATTAAACCTACCCCTACCCAAAAAGGATATTGATCCAGGAACATCACGCACTTGGAAAAAAACAAGATTTTAACAGTTTTTTAAATTCACCTGACAGATGTTGACAACATTTCTGTATGCAGTGACTCAAGCACTGAAATGAAGAATTCAGCAGTCACAGGTTTATTCTGACTGACATGACATTAGCAGATCAGAATGTTATAAAACAGCAGAGAGTGGTATGAAAGCAATTGATGCATGTCCAAAAGCATTTTGTTGGGAAGAATGATGTGCACATGATTAACTGTAGTGAGAAAAACTGTAACACTGTTAGCTCAGCAAACAACAGACAAGCGTTGAATACTGTGTTCAGTACAGGTTACAATTACAGAAAACAACAAACTACTGTAAAAAACACACAAGTGACTTCATGACATCCTTCTGTGTTTAGTGTTTAGCAGATCACTGTGTGTAATGTTTTGCAAAATAGTGCAATAGTGCTCCTACCCATCAGAACTAAGAGCTTTACCTAAACCTATCCTTTACCCAATTTATAACCTGACCCCTAAAGCCAAGTCTTGCTCCTCAAACAGGTCTTTAAAGGGCTCCCAGAAAGTGAGGACGGGACAAATGTCCTCACTCTGACGATCTAAAACCAGCCCTCACAAAGATAGCTGTCCAAGTACACACACAGTGTTTGAAAGAAGTGACTGCTTCATGTTAATGTGCTAAACATATAATGATGATGCATCTGTAGGGGATTTAAAGGAAAAGCAATCAGAGACATGCAAGGAGTCTCCATGTGACGGAGACGGTGTCATATGTAAAGAAGAGTTTTATGGTTATAAGTTCATGTTTTTGTGAACAGACAGATCCAACCAAACACAGGTGTAATCAAACTCTGATGAGAGCGAGTCTTCAAGAGTTTCCTGCTGCTGATGTGATTGGTGCTGATCCACTCATATGATGATGAACTATAATCAGAACTATATTAGCACCTCCACCAGCAGACGATATGGTTCTGTTTAATGTAGTGTTGTCAAATAATTCATGTGTGTAGCCTATTTATTATGTATATATAAAAGCACACATACATTATATATCTACAGACCGTACACACTAGTGCTGGGCGATATGATCATATATATCGTTTCTATCCTAATTTTATCAATTACTAAAGAAAATATTGCAACAAATATATGTATGATAATGTCTTGTCGCTATGCAATGCATAGTCTACCCTTTATATAAGTGATAATCAAGAATAAAAATGAACTTTTTCGCAAAGAAACTCCGTCTTGTGGTTTTGCGACATGGCGCTTTGTAGCCAAGTTTCCATCCAAGGCATTTTTGCGAAAAAATATTTAAAGCTTCAAATATTTTACCGATATAGCTGATGGAAATGCTAATTATCAATAACATTTTGTAAATGTCGACACAGTATTTTTCCTTTTTTCCTTTTCCTTTAAGTTTAAACTGACACAAAATAGCTTATTTACTTTAATAAAAAAACAATAAAACCTATTTAAAATACATTTATTTCATACTAAGTATAGTTCAAATCTATTAATGTATTAACTGACAGATAACCCGAGACTAATATAAACATTTCAATTAAACTTTACTTACTTAATATTAAGTTCAAAATTGTGATATCACTTTTGATGAGGATTCATGATCTTTAAATGCAATTTTTTAAGTCGAACTTGCAATAGTTTGGCTTAAGCACAATCAAAAATACTAAGGTCTTTAGTTGGACTTGGGGCTTTACAAATAATCAAATGTGATAATCATGCGCATCTCGTAAGTAAAGCCATTTCTGTGATTAGTAGTAAATCTCCACCACATGCTTTCAGATGGAGCGGCATTTAATACACAGAGCCGTAGATCACTGACAAGCTGCGCAATATCGCATTCATTATTGCAGGCGATACATCTCTGATATAAGGGTCAAACTGAAACACAGGTTGGTTCACAAAATATATGTGTGTAATCATAGTATATGCTGTTTTATCATCTTAGGAAAGTTGTTATATATTAATCAATGGACATCAAAATGTACCCTAAGGATCCCAAAACACAGTGTATGTATGTGTCGTGCAGGGCATGTTTCTGTGGGTAACGGAGGTCAGATGGCGACAGCAGAAGAGAAGAAAGAAGACATGATCGGTACGGTGGAGTGGAGCACAGCGGTAGATACCCTGGAGAAAAGAGACTCGCCTGACATCTCAGGTAAACATTTAGATCTCTCTCAGTACTTTAAATTGTTACTGAAGATGGCATCCCAGACGTGACTAGTGCTGTACTGTGTGTGTGACCCTAGATGAGACGCTGAGCTTCTGGAGGGGCATCGCTGAGGTGGGGCTGATGGGGGAGGTGGTGTCTAATATCCGCACAGAGCTGCTGAGTCTGCTGAGAGGAGTTCAGTTGCGCACGGATCAGAGCTCTCTAGAGGATGCAGGTCAGTGTTTCATCTGTGACAGGTTTGTTTCGTGAAGCTCCGCTCCAATCCTTATTAAAAACATGACAGCTACAGAGTCACAAGATGCCAAATAGAGATTCATAGTACTTTGCAACAGTAATACCTTTAAGTTTGTCCACAAACTTGAAACCTCATTAAAAGAGAAGGTTTTTTTTTTTCACCGAAAACCTCACAAACCAGTCACACTGTAGCCTGTATGACATCACTGAAATACTGTCACAATTTAACTGTCAGGCAGTCTTTGCAGAAATGATCTTTACAAAAATGATCAAAGAACCATAAACTAAATATTTCCTGCTGCATTGTATATCAAAACATTGATTTATAATATAAAATAAAAGTAAAATAATCTACAAATGTATATACAGTGAGGCAAAAAAGTATTTAGTCAGCCATCAATTGTGCAAGGTGTCCCACTTAAAAAGATGAGAGAGGCCTGTCATTTTCATCATAGGTATACCTCAACTATGAGAGAAAAATAATTAAAAAATCCAGAAAATTACATTGTAGGATTTATAATGAATTAATTAATGAATTGTTCAATTCCTCAGTAAATTAAGTATTTAGTCACCTACAAAGAAGCAAGATATTTTGGCTCTCACAGACCTGTAACTTCTTCTTTAAGAGGCTCCTCTGTCCTTTATTATAATTATTAGAAAATGGAAGACATACAAGACCACTGATAATCTCCCTCAGTCCGGGGCTCCACGCCAGATCTCACCCCGTGGGGTTAAAATGATCACAAGAACTGTGAGTAAAAATCCCAGAACCACACAGGGCAGAGAGAACCACTTACCTGCAGAGAGCTTGAACCAATGTAACAAAGGCTACCATCGATAACACACTGCACTGCCAGGGACTCAAGTCCTGCAGTGCCAGACATGTCCCCCTGCTTAAACCAGTACATGTCCAGGCCCGTCTGGACATTGGGAGAATGTCATACGGTCAGATGAAACCAAAGTAAGACTTTTTGGTAAAAAAAGGAGGATAAAGGAGGATAAAGAATGCAAAGTTGCATCCAAAGAACACCATACCTACTGTGAAGCATGGGGGTGGAAACATCTTTAGGGCTGTTTTTCTGCAAAGGAACCAGGATGACCGATCCGTGTAAACGAAAGAACGAATGGGGCTACGTATCGTGAGATTTGACTGAAAACCTCCTTCCATCAAGCAAGAGCATTGAAGATGAAACATGGCTGAGTCATTCAGTATGACGATTCCAAACACACTGCCAATGAAGGAGGCAATGAAGGAGTGGCTTCGTAAGAAGCATTTCAAGGTCCTGGCGTGACCTAGCCAGTTTCCAAATCTCAACCCCATAGAAAATCTTTGGTGGTAGTTGTAAGTCTGTGTTGCCCAGCGACAGCACCAAAACTTTATTTGTCAGCATGGAGGATTGAGCCAAAATACCAGAAAAAATGTGTGAAAACTTTGTGAAGACGGTATATAACAAAGTATTGAGATAAAATGTTGTTATTGACTAAATACCTATTTTCCACCACAATTTTCAGATACATTCTTTAAAAATTCCACAATGTGATTTTCATTTCTCTTATAGTTGAGATGAAAATGACAGGCCTCTCTCATCTTTTTAGGTGGGAGAACCTGACTAAATACTTTTTTTCTCCACTGTATGTAAATAATTTGAATATATATATTGTCTAGCTTCATTGTTTGACAGCACTAATCATTTAAAAAAAAAATGTAATTAATTTAATTTATTAAAGTTCATTTTAAGACTTAATAAGATTCATCTGTATGTGCATTTGCAGAGGATTGGAGATCCATGAAAAAAATTAATGCTATTTTGTTTTGCTGTTGTGGTAGCAGAATGTGGCTGTTAATGCTGAGAATTATGAGTATTTTAATGTTGAGTAATAATTGTGTTTATTAAGTGCGTGAGATGTGATCATGTGATCTGTGAATCTTGCAGAGATTGCGGTTCTGAGTAACCTGGCACAAGTTTTTGACCTGCTGGATTCCATCAAACAAATTCTGAATGTTCGACGGCAAATGACAGATCCAGAGCAGACGCAGGTGCTCAGAGTACTGACAAGTAAGTGATGCGATTACAGATGGTTTCAGACTAGGCATACAAAAATAAATTATTTTCAGAATCGATCTGACCTGATACTGACATGATTCAATGTGATTCCGCCACAGTATTATAATAATTATGAATAATTTTGATTCAGCAGCAAAACTAGCCTTGAGTGAATGGTAATAAAATCTAAACAGTTATATATACAATAGATTTATATACACAATATATGTAACACTTTAGAATAGATAACACTTGTTATCTATTATCTATGACTTTTCCCTCAAAAAAATTCTTAATTTGCTGCTTATTAACAGTTAGTAGGGTAGTTGTTAAGTTTAGGTATGGGGTAGGATTAGGGATATATAATAGTCATGTATAATAAGACATTAATATGTGCCTAATTAGCACTAATAATTGGATAATATTTTAGTAATATGCAGGCTAATAAGCAACTAATAGATGTAACCATAAAATACATTACGCTTAATAGGTATAGCACAGAAATGAAAGCAGCAACACATGATAAATAGGACAGAACATAAAAGACTATTAATAACCTTTCAATGCACAAAAGTATAACAATCTGAAAAGGTAAGCACTTATGCACATTCCATGCAACATAAAGTCAGCATTTCACATATGTGCAACATTACTTATAGTCCACAGAATGTTTTAAAGGGAGCATCAAAATTAAGTGAAACCTTAAATTGTAATTGAATGAGATGCATAAAAATATTTGGACTAGAGGAGGAACACTTTATTTTGATAGTTCACTTTAAACACTGTACTAACTAAAGTAACTTTGCAATTATGTGTCAACTAGCCTAGTCTTTAGGACGGTGGCCGAGAGAGCTCAACGCGCTGCAACTTAAGAAAACAAATGCAAACAGAAAAAAACACACGCAAACAGAAAAAGACAACAACATTAAGAAAACATCACAGGCGCTGCAAATTCTTGCAACACAACCAAACACAGAAACGCGCTGCAAACTGCACGGACCACTACGGAAATGTCTCAGGGGGACCTCAAAAAGTGACAAACCCATCTGAGAGTAACTCTAGCTAACATAGCATTAGAATAATGTTTCACAGTTAAGTGTGTCATTCGTTGGATTAGTCTAATAATAATAATCAGGTTGAGGTCCCCCGGAAACATTTCCATTGTGGTCCGTGCCGTTTGCAGCGCGTTTGTGTGTTTGCAGCGCCTCTCTGTGTTTGGTTGCGTTGTGAGAATTTGCAGTTTGCATGTTTTTTCTTCTGTTTGCATGTGTTTTTTAAGTTTGCAGCACATTGAGCCCTCTCGGCCACCGTACTCTAGAGTATTAGTAGACTGCCTGTTAAATATCTGCTTACACTTTATAGCAATGCTCCACAACATATCTTTTAACTTAAGCCCTATTCAGACTGGAATAGTGTTCCAGGGGGTCGTTACAGACATTTGTGTTGACGTACTTTGCGATTTTAATCCCGTCTGAATCTGCCACATCTGTGATTTTCTCACATCTTTTGTAATAATTCTAGAGCAAATTGAATGTGGCAAATGAAAGTGAATGTGGCAATGATTTTTTTTTTACGTGTTACCAAACCCTACTCTAAATCTAACAAGTAGTGTTGACAAACGCAAACACGGGATGAAAACGTATTTGTTAAAGCTGCCATGCCTCTTAGCTTGATTCTACCAGTCTGAGCTTTTTTATTAAATGTCGTGACTTGTGTTTTGACAGGATTTGTACCTAGTTGGTCAATATTTATTTTGATAAGTGCGATCCTGTTCCATCTGAGTTTTATCTGAGTCTAATTTTAGTGCCTTAGTTCAAGCTTCCATGCCAGAAATATTAGATCCATCCCCAGAATCCAGAAAATATCGCTTTGTCTGGAAACAGAAGAATTAAAGATATGCATTATGTGTCATTGCTCTTTTCTTGATTTTGTTGACTTCCATTGATCTTGTTTGTAAGTGGCTTTAGATAAATGGCTTAATGTAAATGTAATTATCAATAAACAGCAAAAGAAGAGTTTAAAGATGCAAATTCAGAAATTGCCATCTCTTGTGCTTGTGTTTAGCGTTGGAGCAGCAGGTGGAGGAGCAGAAGCAGCAGCAGTCTCTCAGTTGGCTGTCTCAATCCCAGGCCCTCAGCAGTCTGGTTCTCCCCTCCACACCTCCATCCAAACGCGCTCCCAAACGCCCCCGCCTTCAGCGGCCCGCCTCCACCACCGTGCTGGGTACATCCGTCGCCCAGCCACTCACCCTCCAGCCCCAGCAGTTCACCGTGCTATCCCCCATCACCCTCTCCTCGTTAGGCCAGTCTTTCGCGGTAGCTGGCCTCAACCAAGCCTCCAACACAGTCACCCTTCACGCCCTCCCCGCCGGCTCGCAGCTCTTCACCAGAATCGCAGCAGGCTCGGACGGGAAAACCGAAGCCATTGCACTCCACCCAGCGTCTGGGCTCACGCTCCTGGGCGCCACAGCCATGCCAGACCACGGGCAGCTTATGAGCCCTGTCGAGCTCGTCCAGTTCACGCAGAAGACCACCTCCAGCATAGCCCAGGAGGGTCAGGTGGTGGCAGGTACGGTCGTGATGCAAGAGAGCATGGTCAGCGTCGTGCAGGAGGACGAGAACCAAGACAACACCACCCTGATCGAGATCGACCCGGCTACAGCTGACCACAGCGTGAGCGTCATGGAGCTGCAGCTAGAAGGCGAGGAGGCCGAGGGCAGAGCGACTGTGGTGGAAGGAGGCGAGGAGGTGGTGCAAGGCGAGACGGAGGAGGAGATACAGCTGGATGCCAATGCTCAGTTCCACAATTTGCCTGTTGTAGTGGTGGAGGAAGAGACGCAGGGCTCCGGCAAAGCCAAATGAGACACCGACACGCTCACACAAACCGCCCTCAGAGACTGACGGAGTGATCAGACAGGGACGGGGATTGTGTCGCCCCAGGTGGAGTTTGTGTTTGCCCTTCCAGCTGTCTCGATACTTTTTTTTTAATTACCCTCTTCCTGCACAGCCAGGCTCAGCTCTTCAGGCCTGGCGTGTCACGTATTTGTAAAAGCAAGTTCAGTATTCCTTTGTTTTTTTTATTTTGTTTTGATTTGTTTTTTACCTGCGAGAAGCAACAATTTGTGGTGTTTCATTGAAACACATTCAGTATTTGCTTTCGTGTTTTTTTTTGAGTGTGGAAGTTTAGAGCGGGCACTTAAATAAGTGAGAATAAGTGAATAAGAAAAATTTCCCTTTGTTTCGGTGCCAAAATGTCTTGTTGTAGCCAGATTATCCGCTCTGATCTGAAGGTGAAGACTCACAGTTCAAGTGATATCTAAGACACTCCCATAATTAGAAACGACACTGTCTTTGTACTTTGACATCAGGGTATAAATGGCACTAATGTCAGTGATGTTTTAGCACAGTGGTTTTTTTAACTCCATACCTGGAGATCCGCAGCACTTCAGTTCATGCAGCGCTCCGCTAGTGATATTATAGTTTATGTGTAAATTAAGGAGGTAAAAGTGCTTGGGTTCCCAGGATCAGAGTTGCGATCCGCACCGTTAGCACACATTATGAAAGATGTGTTATGAATGTTTGTGAATGGATCTTGTGTGTCCTTCACTGAAAATAAAATGGATCTTCCTTTCCCTGTGAGTTATATATTGTAAATTATGGTAGATCGCGGGATTGTGCATTTCAAAGTCTGTTACAATTTCTGAGTTTATGTTTTTGGAAAGTAATCAATACTTGATTTGGAGGTTTATAAATAAGCTGTTGTTAATTTTGCGAAACAAGTTAATTTATTCCGTTAAAGAAATCGTTCGTCCAGCATTTATAATTCTGTAATGATTTTACTCACCCTCATGTCGTTCTAAACTCACAGACCTGCTGTGGACCACAAATGGAAATGTTTAGCAGAATGTTCACACTTAAACAGTTCACTCAAAACATTATTTTGCTGCTTGTTTGAATGAATTAAAATGAGCTAATGCATTAAGTCTTGAACATTTTTTTTCCTAACATGAATTTGTCACATGCAACTGAATTACAGTTAAGAAAGAAGCGTATTTAACTGTTTTGCGTTAAATTAAACTTTCTAGTTTCCAGCATGCTTTGCATGGGACTAGATGAGGAGAGTGAATATTGAAAATAAGTTATTTTTATGGTTTTTGATGAGATAAGGTGAGAAAGTGTAACTTGTTAGTTTTTAATGAATAGAAGCAGAGGATTATGCATTCCCACCTGTTAGCATGCTTTTTATTGGTCTATTAAAATTTTAAGGCGTTTTTTTTTTTTTAAATGATCAGGAATGACAGTAAAACATTTACATGTTACACGCGATTTATTTAAATAACTGCTGTTCTTTTGAACTTTCTATTAATGAAACAAACACCGTCAGCATTTCTTGAGATCCAAATCAGCATATTAAAATGAACTCTGAATGATCATGTGACACTGAAGACTGGATTAATGCAAAAAAGAAAAAACATGACGAAATATGACAGAACTAGTTCTAAATACATGCAGCTAACAGTTAATCTAAAGAATCATATAATAACAAAACACAGATTTATTTACATAAGCATGTGTATCTTTGTTAGTTTACTCAGTCTTCATAAAGTTCCACACATATTAGAGTTGAAATTACATGGTAATTTTGTAAATGTAGGTTGTGTTAAGAAAACATGTAGAACCACCAAAGATTGCATGTAATCAGTATGTCATCATTTTATAATGCTCACAATCAGATAACAGTTGGGCTACTTTTTATAAATTACATGATTATATATTTCATGCAATGACATAAAGTATTCATAATTTATTGATTATCCCTAATTCATTTTAATTTTTCATTCAGCTATTTAGCTTTGACTATATTCACTTATACTACGGACTCTTTGAATGCTTAAATCTGATTGGCTGACTAACGTTCTAAGGTGTGCAGTTATTCTCAGGGAACCGCACAGTCAACATAGTTTCAAGCAGCTCTTTGACCGCATTACAGTTCCATATCACTTCGCCAAATGGTTTCTATTATTTCAAAGGACTTAGAACAGCAAAACAACCAAAACACACAATGACACTGGCCAAACAACTATAATTATCAATAAACACAACAGCTCATTTCCGTGTTTTTCCACAAAGTTATGTTTTATTATGAGTATTTCTTTCGCGCTTTCTCTTCTTCAGAGACGCACACACATTAGCATAAGTGCTAATGTTGTTAGCGCTGCCTCACTAGGAAGGTCAAGCTCTAATAAAAAGTAATCTACAAAACAGAACGCAGTACCTTCTTCATCTACTTTGTGAACTCAAAGATGAATTCAAATTCAGTCCCAAGTTAATGGTCACCAGCCAAGCCCCAAAACAGACAAAAAATTAGAATTTTGTAAACCATTTTATTTATGTTATATGATCCTCATACAATTCTTGCGGTCGAGCAGAGGCACTTCCAGAAAGTATCTTTAGTTCAGCCAGGTGGGACCGCAAAGCTTGTCAGCATTCAGTATGAGGGGTTTGTTGATTCTCAGTGGATCATTGCCAGGCAAAATGTTTATTGCCAGAACACTCAACACTGTAGTGTATAATTTAACAAATTATACGCCGTAGCTCTCAAAACTCCCTGGTTACAGCATGTGTTATCGAGTGAGGTTTAGCATCAACAGCAAACCTGCTGTGAAACGTGTTCTTGTGAGAGTGGAAGAGAGTTTCAGTGAAGAATTTAAATTAGGTCCTGTTCCTCAATCACATAACTTCAGAGAAATCAAAAGCCGTAAAATTACCAGCAGCTTGGATTGCCAGAATAAAACCGTGAAAAATAGCCTACAGTTACAATATTTTTTGTTTTACAGTTTTAGTTAAATACCTAAATAAACCATAATAACTGATGTAATGTTACTATTCCAACCTATTTAAGTAGTGCAATCTGTTTTGTGCCTTTAAAATACACTGTAAACTACCAAATGCAGGTGGTAATAAGGAAGACACATGATGAATGCCCAGTGTTGCCAGATTGGATTGACGTTTTCCAGCCCAAAAGCTCACAAATACCAACCCAAAAACCACCCAAATTTTAAACTATCAATATAATGTGATCGAATGCAAATCAAGGTTCATAAATGGCATTTTTAAAACTATTAAACAAAATTCAGATGACAAAAAAATATAAACATAATGCAATATAAATCTGAAAAAATAGATTAAAGAGAATTAGCCTACCAAATATGAAAAAATGCAAGCAGCAGACACTGTCAAGTCAAGTCAAGTCAAGTCACTTTTATTTATATAGCGCTTTTAACAATACAGATTGTAGCAAAGCACTGAA